>JAZKJV010003266.1:0-250531 GCA_037367405.1 Ottelia alismoides | reverse complement strand
TTTGACTTAACGAGATCGAGATAACCAAAGTCCAATGTTGTATGTTGTCACGATATATGCATGCATCCTCTGACAGGAAAAAGATGTGTTACTATATGTCTGAGTATGTACATTCGACAGATCAATAGGTTGATGACCTAACCAAGATCTATACACAGGTGCGCTGGTGTGCATACAAGAGCATATGAGTAATACGATCTCTCAAAGGGATCATACATGTTCATTTACTGAACCAGAAGACATGAGCTCAATCATGAGATATAGGGAAGAATCAAATTCCATGCATGGTCATCTTGCTTTGGGAGCTTGACTGAATTTGTAGGTTTGATATATAGTTTTGGAAAGTATATGATCAAGACCTAGGTATGATATATGCTTTTGGAAATTATATGATTGATACCGACTCCCAATGATCAAATTAGAAACTTAATGATAAAACCATGAAGTAGACAGTGTAAAATTTATCTAATATTGGGGGTTTATTCTAGGTCTTCCAGTATGCAAGATGTATAGGTATTAGGAATACCTGAGGGTGATGTGATCATAAACGATTGTATAACCATGACGCTTCCATTCCTAGGAAATTATGGAACAAGTCTGGATTTTAGTGACTCCTCTTAGTAGAGAAGTAATCTGATCTTGGTCTAAATGTTGGACACTGATCTGAATGTGACTCAGATGCAATGAGAAGATTAGATTTGCGGTCTTGATTCAATCAAGCATCTATGAGAGGTTCGCAAGATCTGGATTTGAGATGTGATCTCAATATCCAAGTCGCTATACGTGGAACAATACAATCGTCCTATCCTTATCTACAATAAATTTGATTCATATTATAAGGAGAGTTATCTTAGATAACTAAATGTGAATTAATTATCAAAGATGTGAATAATGTGAATATGATTTATATTATTTGAGCACGTGAGAATAGAGATTTAAGATGATTAAATGTGATGTAATTATCATGGATATAAATAATGTGGATAGCAATATTCATATTAATCATATATATTATGAATGTGATTTATAATATATAAATGAGAGCTATTTGTAACATACATTTGTTAATTAAATGTTGATGTGAATTGGATTCACATTGGACAATTAATTGAAAATATCATTCACATTTTATTTCGGGTTGTTAATGTGATTCATATTTTTCCAATGGTAAGATTGCAATATTGAAAAAATAATTATGAATTATTTTTGTAGAATAATTTCCAACAAGTATTGTTGTAAATATTTGAGATTTCCATAGAATAATATAATCTCATGAGATTACATAAGATTCCCACCAACTCCATTAGGAAAGGGTGAGGTAATCTCCTTCCAAATATCTCCAAGTTTGATTGAATTAACTTTAGGATTAAATTTTATTGATTTATAAATACATATTTAATCTAAATTAAATTAATTTGTTGTCGTGTTTTTTCAACAATATCTTGGCCATTGAAAGAAGCAAAAACCCTATATAAGAAGAGGCACCCCTTTCTCTTCTAATTTACAACCAAAACTCTCTCTCTCTCTCTCATTCTCTACATGCCCTCTCTCGCTCTTGTGGTCTTCCACCATGGAGCCCTAGAGAGAATCGCTCTCGCCGCATCATCTACGCTGCCGAACTGTTTGCTCGTGTATCTCCGTCTTCTTCGGTTCACCTCACTCGTGAAGAAGACATCGAATCTCGTGTGACAATATCAGGGGATTCATATCTTAAATCATCAACATGGATTACAAGAAGCACGCATTTCATCAACGTGCTCGCAAGCGTCTCCTCCAATAGATCGGACTTGAGACAGGAGGTCTCTTCGTTTAGAGACTCGTTCACAACTAAGCTTCAAGAGGTAACCCTAATATTTGTATGTATTTTAGACGAAACGATCCGAGAAGTGTTCTTGGATCATGTGGTTTCGTCGCATGAAAATTTTTTAATTTTTGCTGCCTCGAGCGACTAGTGCGACTAGTCGCTCTCGATCGCATACGATACGATCCTCACACTTCCTTGATGCGCTTAAGGAACTTAACATATCCTTCAAAATGATCCCTAAGCATAGGTAACAACATGAGTAATGAAATAGAATGAAAATAGAAAAACTTGGTGTCTAAATCCCCTATACTTAGGATAAAGTACATTTTTGGTATAGACACAAAAATCCTAAGCGAGACCTAGGATGTAAAACAAAAAGGGAAGAAAAAGATGAAACACATATATACAAAGTAGATAATATTGAGGTGCTTCTCAACAAGGGCTAGAGTTTACACCCCTAACTGTGTGCAAATGCAAGGACAAAGTAGTATCAAGGTTCAAGACAATAATTTGAATGTTGTAGTCTCGTCGTTGTTTCGATGTGAGAACAACATCGAAGTCAACGATGTAAATGTGATACCCGTATAAACACTCAAGTGGGTGTCTACTGTCAGGAAAAGAGCAATGAAAACGAAGCCAGGAACCTTTAGCCCAAGCGATATCATCGACTCAAGAAATGAGTGAGGTGAATAAATAGAGATGAGAAATTAAATGTGGAGAAAGAAGGGTAAGTCATAGAATCCACCACATAAATCACAATCTCAAAAAGGTATGAAAAGTCAAGATCAAGAGACTCCCTAAGAATTTTGATATATAATATCCATAATGGAGATAAATCATAGAAATCATCAAATATCTCAAAGCATGGCTCATCCTCGTGAGGTTCATCAAGGAGAAAAGATTCATATTAAGAAGAAGCATATGACTCAGTCTCGTGATCTGACATATTGGATGCACACTTAGGAAGTGAAACCGAGTACAAGAGCACGTTGCTTCCTCCCACAGATAGCCCTTAGGAGGAAGGCAATCTCGTCGGTGAAGACTGAGGAATATGTATCTAATTGTTAATCTGTACCACTGCTAGTGACAAAGTCCTTTCACCAAAGTGCCTTAATAGCTATGGACTGCCTATGAACACTTTGGAAACTAGAAGTGTTATTGGTTAATAACTCAAATTCTTTATAAGTGTCTGAAATTGATCCTCGAGCTGCGGTGATGTTGGAAATCATTTGATCCTCATGAGAAGTATCATTCTCTTGTATCAGAAGGATGAAATGCTCATATATGATACTATCTATATTTGGCATATCAGAATGGTGTCCCACATCTGACTCCAGCTGCTGAAATGGTTCAAATTATCCATAGGAATCTGAGAAGTGTCTTTTCGAAATGAAATATTGTTGTTCATTACATGGAAACTGAAGTGGATGAAAGACCGTGGGCTCGTGCTCTGTTTCTTGGAATATCGAAAGAGGTGGTATCCAACAATCATGAACTATGAAGTACGGAACTAACTCAAACTCCAAATAGAAAAGAAACAGAAAATGGATCAATGTTTAAAGACGGAAAGTCATTGTGTCTGTCTCATCATCCATCATCTATGTTGCCTCAGTATTCATGTCCATTGTCTGGCGTGTAATATCTTAATTCTCATGAAATGGATCACACATCTCTAATCCTACATCTCCCTCATGTGTTGTCTCGAGTAAATAATCTTGTGGATACATGAAAGTTTACGAGATATCAGAAATCTCTCCAAAGATAGTCCAAAGTGAATTAACATCAAGATTGTTGTGAACCACACATGAGCCATCGACCGATGCCTTTTTCTCTGCAGTCATCCCCCTATAGAAGATCTATACAAGGACAAATTTTGAGATTTTGTGATTTTGAAATCTCCTCAAGAGGTCAAGAAACCTCAGCCATGAATCATTCAATGGCTTATGGGGATCATGGGTTAAATATCTAATAATCGACTGCATCATCTTTTCTCTATGATGGAGGTAAAATCATTGCAAAAATGATATAGGTAGGTTACACCATGTAGAGATCTTATTCCTCAACTGTATCTACCATCTCATGGCTCTATTCAGAAGAGAAAAGGTGAAGATCTTCAGCTTCAACTCCTCCGAAGTGATGCCCAGATATTGTTGAGATTCACATAACCTTTCAAACTCATATATATGGAAATATGATTCCTTGTATAATTATCGAGTAAACTTTTACGACATCAAGTAAACTCTTGATCCATAATGAATGAACTCAAAGTAGAAGCTGGCATCGCTTCTGAATCTCCCTGCTCACCAACATCTCATTATGACTACACCTTCATTCCATCATGATATCTGCTCGGTTCTTTTATCTGCTCAGTGTTATTTCCATAGACCTCAACTCCTAGCTCAGCACGCCTAGTACAAATAGGAAGTGATACTATATGGAAAAAAGAAGGTGGAATGAAGGAGACAAAGAAGATGAAGAAAATAAAGAGAGGACATGACTGGACTTTGGTTTGGGAAGAGGGACATCTCGAACCGACCCAGATGAATGAGAAGGCGTGTGTGGAAGGGTGGCTGAAAGATCAGGCCGAAGCGATCATCTACCCATGATCGTGACTTAAGAAAGATAATAACAAATGGAAATGATGAAACAAGAACACAATTGGAAACTTAGATAACTGTGGGAGGGAGGGAGAAAAGAAAAGAAAGAAAAATAAGACACTAAGTAAGAAAATTTGATTGCTAATGACCTAGAAAAAAAACAACAGCCTCAACACAGATAACAAGAAATACACAAAACAAATCTCCAGTTCATCCTACTCAACTCAGTGATGACCATAAAGGATCGGTTGTTATCTTTTCAATTTTAGAATTATGTGATTAATGAAGTTATTTAATCAAACTCACAAAGGTTGTCTCCCTATTGACTAATAAATGTCTTCAACCCCACCCCCACCCCAAACAATAGAACCATGTGCTCAGGCTATCGGGTTATATCAAACCCAAAAGGGAATGTGAAGTTGGACACATCAAAATGGCTTTCTATGGTTGAAGGCAAGTTCTTGCATCTGAATTGAGCATCGAGGGATAGTACAAGGTTGCTTTCGGCACAAGTCCATGGATTTTTTCTATAATCCTTATGGCTATGTCCTCATACTCTTAGGTTTGGATGGTATATGCAAGAAGGAGGGGGTATATTTCTCCAAATTAATGATTGAAGTCCATTGCATTTATTTTAAGGTCTAGTGGAGTTAGCATTATCGATTTTAGATGTTTTTTCAGATTTCACATTTTTGGATATTTTTGAGCCAATGAATCTCCTAACAGTTTTTCAAATTACTTTTATTCTAAGTCCAATGAAACAGAGGAGGGTTTCGGAAAAGTCGATGCACGTGAAAATATGAATGTGGATGCAAGAGTTAGAATCATGTACATTGCTCCAATAGTCTATGTTCAAAACGATTAACGTATGAATTTAAACTAATCTATATGATGCAATGATGAAACCGCCCTAGTATGAACTTCTATTAACGCGACACACCATTTTTATTTGACTAAGTCCAATTGAAGGTCTATACGAATATATATTCTATTAGCACATGCCCAAACTATAATATTTATCCTGAGAACACCAATGTTGGCAATGTCTACCATAAGTACAACCACCGCAAGAAGAATGAGTGTCTAAATAAGGGTGAGAGCCTATTGAAACGACATCTGCATAGGAGAAAGAGAGGTTAGTTTACACATAAAATAAAATAAATGAATTTAAATATAAAAATAGTTTAATTTAATGACGTGTTATTAATGAGAAATTGCATCAATCAAGAAATTCAACAAATCCTTAAAAATGGTAAAAGTTTGGATAAGAACAAGTTCATGTACCAACTTTTTTTATTCACATTCTTAGCCATCATTATTAAAACATCTAGAGAAACAAGGACAGTTGCAATCATAAATATGACCAATATATCCGAGGTTTGGAAGCCATATCTTCTTTCTTGTTATTTTAAAGCCATAAGCTTATGTGATTGGATGCACCTAATTGATCATGTGTTATATATTTATTCCTTTTTTGTTGTACATGGATGAAGACCATTCAATAGGATCTAGAATGTTATTCTTTGTGATGAAATAAATATAATTTTGGATAAAATAGTAGCATGTTGACAAGTTCAACGTCATTGGAAAATTTAAAAAAATAGAAATATGTGGATGGCGTATATCATAATAAATTTAGTTCTTCCTACTACGATCTATCTTTGACTTTTAACATTAAAAATGTAATACAAAGATGCAAAAGTTTGAAACGTTTATACCTACTCTGGATAGATTACAAAGTCAACAAAACTGTTCCCTTATGTCCAAGAAATTCTCGATCACATCATCTTTGTCATAATCATACAAACCTTTGCCTTTGGTTTTTGTCCACATAAGTATTTTCTTGAATATCTTGCTGGTTAATTAATCCGAAAAGGAAGAAAGCATTAGATCATTTGAGGAGCTAATTCTCAAAACTCTCTCTTTTCACTGCAACTATTGTATATAAAAAAATCCGAGTTCATTTCCATGTTCAATACTAGTATCTTATTTCAACATCATCTAACAAAAAAGGGAAAAATAGATGGCCTATTGACACAATGCTAAGATTTACTACCATGATGTTGAAATTTTACTTGAATTCAATAATATGTGTTGCGAACTTTGGAACAAGTCTTAACAATGACACTATATTATAAGTTTCGCCAAGCATTATCCTCATAGGGGATAAATAAATCTTTTATGATATAACCCATCCACATCAAGATCCTAATATTTTATTCAAAAGGAGATATATTTAATCAGAAAGAAGAGCATACACATAACTACATAGTCTTGATCCTAGTGCACCAGAAAAGGCTATATATAGGATACGTGATCATCGATTAAAGGTATCCAACAATATTAGCTTTTTACTTCAAACAGTCGCAACTGAGAAATGGCTTCTAGGAAACTCGTGGTATTGGCCATATTCATGGCTACAATTGTTCTTTCTCAAAATATTTTAACCATGGCGGATGAAAATGTTGATGGAGAAAAAGCGGGTAAATATGCTTGTTCTTATCTTATCATATTCCTCAACTATCTTCCCTTTTTAAGGATTTGTTAGATTTCCTATTAGTGCAAAATCTCATTCACGATGGGTTTATTATAATATTAGATTTGTTCTCATCCATAAATTTATGATCCTTCGTGTAGATTAACTTTTCTTTTAACCTATGTAGATGAGGTTTCAATGGATTCTCACCCTTATCCTGGAACCCATATGTGTTGCGGCGGTTGGACTTATGATGGACGTTGCCGACATTGGTGCCCAAGGGACAAATATTACTGTTGCGGTGGATATTATTATGGTTCATGCCGAAGATGGTGCAGAAACTAGTAGATTGGAAATAAACAAGCATGTGACATCTATGTAATAAATAAAAGCAAAAGATGATACATCTATGTATGCATCTTCAAGTGTCACTCTTGTCATCGTTATCAAGTCCTCTATGAAATATAAGTAATAAGTTTGTGTTTTGCGTGCCTATTCCTTATTGATTTTTTTCATGGTACTTTTTCAAGAATCATTATATTTCTTTACAGAATATTGACGGTGTAAAAGCATAATCTTAATTTCTATAATCGAGAATATGCTTCTCCTCTTGCAGCTTCAAACGACAATATATCACCCATCAACATTACAAGAATTTGGATGTAAGACAATGAAAATTTTGAATATTCATTGCCATATCTTCCGATGTTAAAGATATAGTAACAAACATTGTTCATTGTCAAATAATATTTTAGACTTATGATTTATTAACGAATGCCACGACGAGTTAACTTATTCGTCAAAAATCGTATTTATCATTGCTAAATTTAACAACTATTAGAAGAAAAAGTAAAGAACAACCATTGGTATATGATTCTTTGTTAGGAATATAGCAGCAAATATGATTATTCCTTTCAGATTAAAAGTAAGGAAAAATATTCATTGTTATATATTTTATTATGGAAGATACATCAACTAAAATTAGATTATATTAGATTGTTTGTTGATTTAAACTAATTTATAACAGTGATCAAATGGTAAATAAGTAGATGCATGAAAATGGAATAGAAAGAGAAAACCAATATCTTGAAATCCAATGGATGACCTCATCCAGTCTCGTGGCAATTTCTGTGACTGTGGTCAAAAGATTTTTATTATTATTAAATAATATAGCTTTATTTATGATTTCCTACAACCTCTACTATATATTGGTGTCATTATCGTAGATTTTTTTAAAAAAAATCTCAGCAAATAACGTTGGATTTTAGTTTTTTTAGCTGTTTCAACTAACACAAGGCCATCAAAACAGAAGATACTATTCAAAAGATATTATTTCTTAAGATGCATCCGAGATATTGTAATCCTTAGAATTTGATATTTTATGAAATAACCTACATACTTTCTGTGTTGAGTTGTTGTAGTCCTCATCGGGTCGCATATTCTTCGAGTGCTCTTTTGTAACTAGAAATTATATATTGGATAGACTTCTTTGAATCAATTTATTCTTTCAAGATGTTTAAATAAGCTTTGAGTAGCTTAAATTCATAATATCTCGACTTGGGTAGCTCGAGTTATCATACACCGCAAGTAACTTGCATCTATTATCTCAACGATATATGATGAGAGGATATAAGACTTCATTTCGGTTTGTCACAAAAATGTTAGTCCCTACACAAGTAAAGATATATCAATTTTCACATTGCATTTGTCAAAATAGTATATTTCTATTGGAGGGTGCATATTCGATGCCCAATCCATTCTTCGTATATTGAAGATATTTCCTTTTTGATTTAGTCAATTTTACAATATATGTTAACATTTTATCTTCTGTCATATTATAGACTGGATTTCAGATACTGGATATATTTTATGTTTGATCTAGTTTCTAGTTGCATACTATGTAACATTACTGAGGAATATTACAACGCTTAGCTACTAGGAAATAATACTTCAAAAACTTCAAAGATAGCGTCAATACACCAAATTTTAGTAGATTTTAGTTATTCTAGGCTAGCTCTTTGCACAATATGCATGTGAACATAAAAGATAATATTAAAAGATTTTTATTTCTTGAGCTGCATCCAAGAGGTTGTTTCTGCTTTAATTCTCATAATTTGATATTTTATGAGAAAATATATGAATTTGTTCATTTGGGTTTTTTTAAAAAAAGATCCGGGGTCGTTCATCTATTAAAACCAACCAAAAGGAAACGTGGTGCAGTCGAGCCCATATTGGACTCAAAAGAACAGGGGAGGTTAAGTTTATAGCAGTGCATATGGGTAGGTAAAGGAGCCCACACATGCACATGGCAAAGTAAAGATGTAAATGGATCGAACTTGAGCAAACCTACATTTTTTATGTTCGGTTCATTTACTTAATCGAGCCTACTCGTGTTCAGGTTCGGTACGTTTATTCCGGAACTGAATCTGAATCAAACTTTTAGCGAACCAAACTTGAGCGAATATCGAACTTGACACCCCTACTGTCGAGAGTAGATCATCCCCATGCCATCAGTACAAAAAGTTGCCATCACTGGTCCAGCAATCATCAGTTCTTCCTGGAAGAGGTGCTAACACTCTGTTTCTTTACCGCTGGAGGTGTTAATCCACAATTTTGTCACGACCACCTGATGTAAGCGTCGGTAGAGAGAGGTATGCGTTGGATCTAAGGTATGTATTGGATTAAGATCTTACATATCAATAAAAAAACATATCCGAATTTTCGATCTCTAAATATAGGTATTGGATCCGTAGAATTATACTTATCGATATAGTTTATAGTTTAGTCGATTGTCGTAACAAGTACTTCGTTTATAGTTTAGTCGATTGTCGTGGCTTTACAATGCTTGGAAATTATGCTATATCTGTTATCGTTAAAGGTATTAGAACCTCAGATCATATACACATAGATATATTTCAGTTAATCTAAAGTGTACTTTTTTATGAGAACCAAAGTATATTTCATCACCGTGGATCTAAGACATGAGACAATACGACTTCACCTAATGTTGATATTCGTATTCATCCGTTAATTATACCATGTGTGGCACTATCTTTTCAATACATTTTCTTCGATTATTACTGTGCAACATATATCTTTAGGTGATTATCTGTCAATTAATAAGATCTCAGTGACCATACTTTTATTTATTTGCATAGAAGATAGTCACTTAGTAGACATCAATCGTGTGTTGTTTTGGAAATTATGCTTACAGTACTCTTCAATTTCTTAAAAACACGGGGACCTAACTAAGTTATTTATGAGAAATTATAGATATCTCGGGTTCACCATCATTATAACCCAATTGTTTTCTCATTGCTTCTATATGCCCCTGATTTCGTAGTATATATGTAGTTCCTCTCAAATCCAGTGCTATCAATATAAATTTTACATGACTATTCCTAAAATGGGAGAAGTTGTTATGACATGCTAAGGGTGGGCTCTATTCTTCGTGTGATTTTAAAGAAAAAGTAAGATAAAGGGAAATCAACTTTATATGTATATGCATGGTGTAACTTATCACCTTTACATGTTTAGTAAAAATCAAATACGGATGGTTGTGTTGTGTAAATGAAAACCAATTGCAGACCTTATTACATAATATTCCTGAATAAAATAATCATTCTATTTATTCTTTCTTATTTAATTATTTTATATTTTTATAATTTTGTAGATATTATTTATAGTATATGTACATATTAAAACTAAAATAAAAACTATAAAGAAAACATTAAAATAAAATACATATATAAAATACATGGATGAAATGCCAATAACTATATCTATAAAATAAATACACCAATTTATTTAAGTGCATATATTACATCATAAAAATATTATAAAAATATATTTATGGATATTTCCGTGATGCTCCACCGAGCTCTGTCCACAGGAGAATACCTTTGACATCCGACATCATTTGTTCCTTCTCTGTTCTTGGTTATCCTTCTATCTCTTCTCCTCCGATTCTCCTTCCTCTTCTCCTCTGCTCGTCCAAACTTAGCTCCAAAAAACTGATCATCATCTTTGCATATCATTCTCATTCGCCTTCATTCTACCTCATGCAACCCCTCATGATCATTCACATCCAGTGAACAAATCGCAGGACTCCTACCTTCCATCTCCGCTTGTAGTCTCAGCTCACTCTTCCATCATTTCCATTTGGAGTCGTGGCCTCGACCACGAGTCGATCTCCTCCTTGCATGTCCTGAAGCTTTATCGAAGCATCTGGAAATATTAAGCCAAATCAAGCAGCTCCATGAGAATAGCGGAGCAGTAGCAGTTCCTAAGAAGCAACATCGATTAATATGAGAATCAAGCATCACCTAAATTCAAACGAAATTATGCTCTCTAGCACATATCCATTGCACTACCATCGAGGCGACGACTATCGGATCTCATTCGTATTCCAACTCCCGTGCGAGATCCTCCATTAAAATTGATCCATCAGTCATCGGATTGGAACTCGAGCTCCGATCCACTCCATTCACTCCAGCTTCCTCCAGGAGTACAAGGATTCAATCGCTTCTTGGAGATATAGCAAGACATCAGTGTGTCGATGCAACATCTGGCACACAACTTCCGTCGGACATCAATCGTTTACATGGCATGCAACTGCATGGAAGAGAACATCGAATAGCAAACAACATTTGAGTCTAGGAGCTTCATTTGGAAGTATGTTATTGGAAATATATCATCATCCATCGATCTGGATTCCACTACATCATCTGGAGACGAGAATAGCACCACAAAGACCATGAAGTGCACCTGAACGTGGAGCACCATCTGCAGTCGAAATTTAACCAGCCTCCTAGAGATTTGAACGAGTCCATAGAACTTGGTGAGAAGCATCGGTAGCAGCACCTGAGGAGATTTGGGGAAGAACTTTGGTTATAGATAACGTCACATCAATAAAAGAGAAGCAATCCAATGCTAAGCATCACTCCACGTTGCTCAAGTGAGAACAATCGATCAACCATATCAAAGGAACTTTGTTCGATCAGATCCCATAGGGCGACGTACAACGCACCATGTACCAATTACAGATCCAATCGTTGCCCACCACTTAAGCGCCTCATGTACGCTGCATGTGAGGTGTGGCAAATTTACAATTTGCCTCCCCCTGCTTTATAGTAATTTCAAACAGATACTCGTCTTCAGGTACCATGCGCACGCGCACATGACTTGGTGATCTTTTACGCAGTAACCCCTACCTTTGTTGTTATCATATACAGGTACAGGTGCTGAACACTTCACGTGGAGATGACATGACCATTGGGTTTTTATGTGATTCACCCAGTGTTTTTGCATATTTCACACATGTCCCAAAATTACCAAATTATTACAAATACACCTTAGTATACAGTTTACCTTATATTATCTACATATTAAAATCAAATAAAAATATAAAAATTAAATAAAATACGTGTAAATACCTAGTATACAATATTATAATAGTTTTAAAAAAGTAAAAATATTTTTTTCAATAAATTCTAAAAAAACAAAATAATACACAACACTTATAAAATATATAAAAAATAGAAAAATACTTTTAAAATCCTAAAAAATCATGTACAATATCTTTACTATATTTTATATATAAAACTAAAAACAAAATAAAAACTGAATGTTGAAATCAATAAAAAAGCAAAATACATAAAAAATTTGAAAATCCATAACTAATTCAGTAAAAACCACAAAAAAGTACAATACCTTGTTAGAAAGGTATTTTCATCTACCGTTTTAATAAAAATAAATAAAATATTTTCTTGTTGTTTACTATTTTAAAAATAAAAATAAATATGTTTTTCAATAAAAACCTCATTTTTCATTTTAAAAATAATTCAAAAGTCATACAAATTAATAAACTTTAAAAAATCATAAAAATAGGAAATAAAATTAAATAAAAATACAAAATAAAAATCAAATGAAAAATATAAAATATATTCATATATTTCTTCACTTATAGGTATATAAAATCACAAAAACAATATAAAATTCATAAAATCAGATAAAAATTCAGAAAAAATCCTTAAAAATAAATAAAAATGAGAAAACTCATTTACCTTAATCCCTCTATTATTTTACGTCAGTTTTCCACGGTTTTCCTCCCAGAGTTCGACACTCCCGTACATATTACTATACACTTCACTTAGTTTATGACTATAAATATAAATAATAAAAAATAATTTTTTTAATAAAATTCACCTGATCGATTCAGTGACACTATTCTTCTTTTAGAATAGTAGGTCAGGTTTATTTTTTCATCAATTGACTAAGAAACCTAGAACCAGGCTCAATCGCCTTGCATTGGACCTCATGAAGTGTCAATATCCTGTAGAGTCTAATTATTAAAAATATGTCTCTCTCTCACTTAAATTACAAATAAAATAAAATACAAAGTGGACTGCTCTTCAAAATTTCCTAAGTCTTCCCTTGCTACTCTCTCCTGCCAGCTAAATCAAAATGCTGGCTCTGCCTTGCTAGGGTGCATATGCACTCTGAAGAAGACCTCCCTCACGTAGTGGTCCCTCGCAATAAGATCAAGCAGAGGAAGAAGTCAAAATAGTTCAAGAATAAAATCAAATCAAAAGAAGAAAAAATAAACAAAGAGAAACATAAGAGACAAGAAGGAACAAACAAAGATATGCAATCTATACAGCGTTGCTCCCCAACAATAGTGTCATTTGTTTAATTGGATTTTGTGAGGACCTAAAATATCCTCACTGGAAGAATAACTAAGACAGACTGTCTCTGAGGCGATCGCTCACAAAACTCGAATTAAGACAACGATTAACCCACACTCAATGAATAAGTAAATGCAAAGTATGTGGAACTAAGATTTATTTTATTTAAATCTACAAAAGATGTGTATAATGCAAGTATGTAGAGTGTAGAACATAGGGAGAAAACATGATATATTGGAAAATCAAATCAAAAATTTGTCTTTCTCTATTATACAATTATTATCTTTTTTGTGGGTTTTAATTATGTGTTTTTTATGGATTTTTATTTTTATATTTTAAATTGTTTGTAATTTTTATATTTTTATTTTATTTTCATATTTTTCTTTTTTTCTATTATTTTTTTCTAATAAATAATATAAGAATATAGATAACTATATAGATAATATAGAGTAATATATTTATAAATTAGACAAAAAATAAACAAAAAAATTGCCAAATAAAATGTTTTTGTGCTTTATATATTTTTCTATCACTTTTGTGATTTTTAGGTATTTTTTCTAATTTTCATGAGTTTTAAAGTTAAAAATATACCAAAATACATATTAAATAAACAAGTTGAAATGTTTTGGAAATTAAAAACACTAAATAAAGTCAAAATTTTTCATAACTACTTTAGTTAATAATATACAAAAAAATTAGAGATAGAAAAAATTATTTTTAGATTTTTAAAAGATTTTTGTAATTTTTATAAGTATTTTAGAGATTTTAATTTTTTTAATTTTCTTTTTCTATTTTTTAGTGGTTTTTTGTCTGGGCTACAAAATAATATAATAAACAAAATATAATTTTTTTGGAATTTGTAATTCAAATAGGAACAAAATTGTGCTATTTTGATTTTTAATAGGTTAAATTTCTAAAATGCAAAACTTAAATTATAGAGTAAAGTGTATGCTATCAAGGACTTAATCATATTTTTGCATATTTTTCGAAGCACGGATGATATTTTAATAAATAGAAAACAAGCACAAAAATTAATGAACTAGCAAGGGTATATTTCCAATTAAAATTAAAGGTAGGGGGTATAGTGCAAATTACCCAAATACAACCAACATTTAAAATTGAAGTATTAAACATAAATACAAAAAGGTGTAAGGGCTCTCTACCAAAAGTCCACCTCACACGGGACGGTACGTGAGGTGACTTGGCTTGGACCCAAATGCAATACACATGAAGATCAAGGGGTCGTTACCTCAATGGTACAACAAGGTCTGAAGACTCAAGCTCTTGTAAGAGGCGGACTTATGATGAAAATCATCAGATCAGAGACTGCTCATTCATCTCCTCGCTGCAACGAAACCCACTACTGTAACTCGTGAGAACTCGGAGCTCATTGGAGAAAGACGAAGATGGCCAAATATGGAAGATGAAAAATCTCCATGTGCCTTTATAGGAGGATGATAAACAAAATTCAAAAGCGAAGAACGTGCATGAACCAAGGCAAATCTAGGAGGAAGAATGCGGACGTGAATCACAGATGTGCAAAGATTAATCAGTTGAAGTAATTAGGTTGAATGGAATACAGATCGGGTCTGGATAATTTGGTGAAGAGAGGCAGGTCATGCAGTTATTCTTGTCAAGAGGAAGAGAGCGAAGTTTATCGGACGATCAACGAATTCAGGTGGACCAATCATATCGGTCCTGGGAACAAGGCAAAATAGGGAAAAAAACAGAATATATAAAATAAAAAGAAAGTAAATAAAAAATAAGAAATTGACTTTAAACTAAAAAAGTAGTAAAACAAAATTGTTTCTAAATTTATAAACTAATTTTTAGTGATTTTTAATAAATTGAATAAATTAATTTATAAGGTCAAATTATTTAAGTATATATGTTTATAGTATAAATTACATATATATAATGTATACTTATCGAGTTCAATAGGGTTGCCCCTTGGGGGGAGCTAACTTGGCTCTCCCCACGCAATTTTGCCCAATTTTTTTGAAAAATTTCTTCCGTGAATATTCATTATTATATCCCTATATTATGATATTCAAATTTCATGCGAAACAGAGACTCCTACAGCTTCCATCTAGACAAGGAATTTTTAATGGTAACATAATTGCTAAATCGACCCATCTGGATGGAGATCGTATGAGTTTCTATTTCGTGCGAAATTTGAATGATATAATATAAGGATATATTGATAAATTCACGGAAGAATTTTTCAAAAAAGTAAAAAAACGGACGAAATAACGTGTGGGGAGGCAAGTTAGCTACCCCAAGGGGGTAGCCCCATTTTATCCGTACTTATTTTTATTTATCTATTTTTTAAAATAATCCCGTATAAGATTTTAAATTACCTATAAGGCCGGGGAGCTCTCCTTGAACGTTATTTTGGATTAATATTTCACAATTTCTATGCTCTTTGATTATGCTACATGTATTTTGTTGATTCATGATTCAAGTGCGACTCGGGGATGTTGGACAAACTAATTTCGGACACAACTATTAATGGCGCATAATAACTCACTCCAATCCTTTCAATAAGGAGGAACTTTTTGGAGGGTTCGGTTTTTCTTTTTGGGATTACTCTTTGCTTTGTAATTTTTGAACTTTTTACCCCGTGCATGTGAGGGCTCTATATTGATTGTGCCTTCTTATGTGCGGAACGTTAACCTAGATGAATAATTATGATCCTTTTTTTAAATGACTTTGATTATGTCAACTTAGATGAGAGGCTTTAAGAATTCATTTGGAATTGTCCTGAAATGTTAGTTTCCCCACAAATAAACAAATACCAATTTTTACATTGTCAAAATAGTATATTTTTAAACCAGAAGGTTAGTGTAATATTCCATGTACTATTCATCCACAGCAGATTAAAGCCCTTTTCCATTTTGATTCTCACGATTAAATAATATTGTTTAAAATCATATACTATCCGCCAAATTATTTTTATTAAATTAAATATCTTGCGCAATATAAAATATTAAAGAACGTCTTGTTGCAGCACTACAGAGGACTACCACATGATGCAAAAATGAGCGAATTACAAAACAATCGTGAACAATAGCGAAAGAAAAATGACAAATTTAACTCGACATGAGTGTAATTTTTTATTGGAAATTTTTGTTGATAGGACTTCTATATTTTATATAGTGAGTAGCAATAATGGCAACATATATGAATGGAATATGAATTTTTTATTATAGTTTTGTCAGTACCCCATCTAACATGCCATTTATATCAGACAAGACTGAAAAACGATACAAGGAAGGGAATCGAGACAAAAATGAAAATTTCAAGATGAAATAGACAAAAAAAATCCTTGACCTAAAAACGTTTCGCATTTCTTTTAAGTCTAATCTCATGACGTAAATTTATGATAAGAATAAAAAGCAACGAAATTATATTTCTTACGTAGGACTATTCAAACTACATAATACTCTGTGCTCGAGAGGGAAAAAATCATCATATATACCTTGACATTAATGATGAAAAAGTTGCTTACGATATGTTCAATGAAAAAATTATTTTAATGAACTGTTATAAGTCCAATTTTAATGAAACAACTAAGCTACTAATTATGAATGAGGGCATTCCTTGTAGATTAAAGATTTGGTCAACGAGTACCCAAGTTATTTGAATGAATAATGACCTTATGCATAAAGATAGACATCCAACACTATGTCAGCACTTTGAATGGTCTATACCTACTCTAGAGAAATCACAAAGTCAAAAGCCATCCCCTTATTTTCAATAATTTCTTCATCACAGCACCTTTTTAAAATTGTCTACAATAATGTCATAATCGTCCAACCGCTGCCTTTAGTTTTTGTCGATGTGTCCTTATGTTGAGCCGTTGGCATGTTATTAAACAATTGGCATGAATGTTGCATAAATCACTGTTTATTTGTGATTCATGATATAAAAATATTGGGAAAATGTATGCTTAGATTTTTTTCGAAAAACAATAAAAAAACACATCCAACATTTTTGACATTTCCAATTTGTTTGGGGTCTTTTGTTCTTATATTTGCAAAGATGATTGGAATTGTCCACCTTTGTTGGAACCATTCGTTGTGATTTTTTTTATGCATGAAATTAACCACTGTTATAAAAAAAATGGTGCCATGATGGCATCAGTTTTATAAAAAAAAAATAAAAACGATGTAATCAAGAAACCACTTTAAAAAAATGGTTTCATTGACTTTGTAATTTCTGAACGTATAAATATTTCAAAGAACCGACATAGGATTATGTACGTGGTTATCCAAAACATTATTATTCTATTAGCATATAGATTATCAAACGAGAACACATTATCTCACAATTGATTGGTAGATTGGTTATATCATTAAAAAATAGTTCCATCAATCTTTTCAAGGACTATATCCCATATTATTTGGAGGTTCAAATTATTCATAGTTCAATAAAACTGATTTGGTGTAGGGCTATTATAATCACTATTCTTTTATCTTTAACGTGAATGTCAAATTTATTTGTGTTTTCTCTACAGCATAAATGTGTTATGTCATTTCAATTAATCATAGGTAGGGGTAGTTTTCTAAGAAAACATATTTTTATTAATAAATATAATTTCAATATAATTGCTATTCTTTAAATCAATTATCACGGGATTAGATTTATAAGAAATTTCTAGAGGTGTTCACGAGAAGGAGGAAGTTATAAATTCGTTTCCATGTTCAATACTTGTATCTTATTTTAATACCATCTAATGAAAATGTCAATATAGATGGCCTAGTGACGTAATGCTAAGATTTACTACCATGATGTTGAAATTTTATTTGAATTCAATAATATATGTTGCAAACTTTGGAACAAGTCTTAACGATGTCACTATATTATAAGTTTCGTGAGGCAATATCCTTAGAAGGGAGAAATAAATTTTATTATGATATAAACTATCCACATCAATATTCTAATATTTTATTCAAAAGGAGATATATTTAATCACAAAGAAGAGCATACACGCAATTACATAGTCTTGATCCTACTGCACCAGAAAAGGCTATATATAGGACACGTGATCATGGATTAAGGGCATCCACCAGTATTCACTTTTTACTTCATACAGACGGAGCTGAGAAATGGCTTCCAGGAAACTTGTGGTATTGGCCATATTCATGGCTACAATTGTTCTTCTTTCTCAAAATGTTTTAACCATGGCAGGTGAAAATATTGACGGAGAAAAAGTTGGTAAATATGCTTATTCTTATCTTACCATATTCCTCAAGTATCTTCTATTTTTAATGATTTGTTAAATTTCCTATTAGTGCAAAATCTCATTTTCATGGATTTATTATAGTATTAGTTTTTTTTTTACCCATCCATGAAATTATGATTATCTATGCATATTAACCTTTCTTTTACCTATGTAGATGAGGTTTCAATGGATTCTCACCCTTATCCTGGAACACATATGTGTTGCGGTGGTTGGACTTATGACGGACGTTGCCGACACTGGTGCCCTAGGGACAAATACTACTGTTGTGGTGGATATTATTATGGTTCATGCCGAAGATGGTGCAGAAACTAGTAGATTGGAAATAAACAAGCATGTGACATCTATTTAATAAATAAATGCAAAAGATCATACATCTATGTATGCATCTTCAAGTGTCACTCTTGTTATCAATATCAGGCCCTCTATGAAATATAGTAATAAGTTTTTGTTTTGTGTGCCTATTCCTTATCTGATTTTTTCATGGTACTTTTTCAAGAATCGTTATATTTCCTTAGAGAATATTGACGATGTAAAATCATAATCTTAATTTCTATAATCGAGAATATGCTTCACCTCTTGCAGTTTGAATGTGAATACATCACCCATTCAACTTACAGAATTCGCATCACCCATTCAATTTATAGATAAGTGGACGTATGAATTACAATGGAATAATAGGAGGAGCTCGATATGTTGAATTATAATCGATGACGGCATTGAAATATTTATATAATATATATTTATATATTTAATATGATGGAGTGTGTGACAAATTTTAAGGTCTTTATCGAAAGACTTTAATTTTTTAAATATAAATTTACTTACGACTATCATAGCTACTAGTTTTTCGGATAATCAATATATAATTGAGGCAATATATGGTAGTCGTTACGACAACCACTACAAATTGAAAAAACTCATGATTGTCTAATACTCTTGTCGATAGTCTTTTACTTTCATACATATCTGAGGTGATATATGACAGCAGATACACAAGCTATTGCAATTGAAATAACAATTTTGATGGTCAATAGCAGTCGTAAACCACATATATAATGCTTAATTTAGCAACTATTATTGCAAATATAACTATATGTTAGTGGTTTTTATACTACAAGAAAAAGTGCATTTGGTGATCACAAATGTCCTCCCTGAGCGCTTGCCAAGCCACCTGACGATCACATGTTCTAGCCCTTGGACACTAGATCTTATTATTGCGGATATGTGCTCGCCAAATGCTCCTCCATCCAAAATAGGAGAGCACATGTGCTAGCCTAATCCTCGTCAAGTGCTCTCCAACTCTTGTGTTAACTAAGACTTAGCTAGCACATGTGCTGGCCAACTCTAGATAAATGGAAAAAGTATACAAGTTCTTCGAAGTTATAAAGCCTTGTCAAACATGTACACATGAACCTGGAGAACATAGAAAAAATATGCACACTGGCATATACAAAGACACACTCAAACATACAAACACTCAGGAACCTAAGACAAACATACAATAACACACATACATACTCTCTTTCACGGTTTAACAAGTATGAAATATAGTACAAACTAATGTAATGTAATACACATACACATGAACAATTTAACGACACATAGACACATTTATACCTAAGACAAGTTCACACATAGCACACAAGCTCTCTCTTTCTCTCACATACACAATTCAATACACATATACATTATATTATAAACTCAAATTCTCCAACACATTAACATACATACAAACTTAAACAACAATATGTACACACATACATATATTCACCTAAATTCGAAGACCCACATATATGTACTCTCTCGTACAGACGCCCTTCACTCTCATGCACGTACATTCGCATCATGCACTTGCACATGCACAAACATTCATATATATATATATATATATATATATATATATATATATATATATATATATATGAGGTAAATGGGGCTGCCCCCAGGGAGTAGTCAACTTGGCTACTCCCACCCCTATTTTTCCTTAATTTTTTTATTTTTTCGAAAAATAAAAATTTGTATATTCATCATTATATCCCTCTCACATTCTATTAAAATTTCGTCAGAAACAGAGACTCCTACGGCCTCCATCCAAACATGGTCGATTTAAAAAATCCTGCGACCCTTAAAAAAATGACGTCTGGATGGAGGGCTTAGGAGTCTCTGTTTCTGACGAAATTTTAATAGAATGTGAGAGGGATATAATGAAGAATATACAAATTTTTATTTTCTAAAAAAATTAAAAAATGAGGGAAAAATAGGGGTGGGAGTAGCCAAGTTGGCTACTCCCTGGGGGCAGCCCAATTTTACCCTATATATATAGGAAAAAATGGGGCTGCCCCCAACATGGTTGCCCCCGCCTCATTTTTCGGCGTTTTTTTATTTCTTTTGAAAAATAAAACCATGTATATTCATCCATATATCCCTCCTACATGCCATTCGAATTTCGTCAGAAACAGAGACTCCTACGGCCTCCATCTCGATGGTATCGATTTAAAAAAATCCTGTTACCGTTAAAAAATTACTGTCCGGATAAAGGCCGTAGGAGTCTCTGTTTCTGACGAAATTCGAATGGTATATAGGAGGGATATAGGGATGAATGTAAATGGTGTTATTTTTCAAAAAAAATAAAAAATTTAGCCCAAATAAGGCGGGGGCAGTGTTGAGTCGGAATTTTAGAGATTGGAAATTTGATTGTAAAAAATGTAGGGTCGTTGTTTATCCCCAAAATCCCGCGTCAACAAAAGATATTTTTTTTATGATTTTTGCTACTTATTAACCTGTATAGCGGACAGGGTCGAACTCAGGGAGGCTATAATTCCCGAGGGTTATACAATTAATCAGAAACTAATTAAAAGAAAACAGGAATCTCAAAGGACAACTATCCTTGGTTTTTGTGATTTTTTTAATATGTTTATTTTTTTTATTTTTTTTATTTCTATTTTTTTATTTTCTGATTTTCAAATTTTTAGTGATTTTGATTTTGGAATTTTTTTTTAATTTTCAAAAATAATGTGAAGCAATAGGAATAAAAATCAAGAACATACACACACCAACTCTTTTTGCAATTTTCAGTTATGCCAAAAATGCTCAGAAAAATTCAAAGAAAGTATTTTTGGGTTTTAAAAGTTTTGAAATGTTTTTGAGAATTTTTATGGAATTTTCAGATGTTTTTGTATTTTTCTAAAAATTAAACAGTGAGGAAACAAGAAAATGTGCACAGCCTGGAGTAATTTGCAATTTAAAAATCTTTTAAATGCCCAAAACTCTTGGCTACTATTTTTAAGACAAACTAGAAGAAAATATCTACAAACAGGAACTGAAATCACAATTTTTGGATTTTTGTAGAATTGTTTATGATTTTTATAAGGTTTTTGATGTTTTTCAATTTTTTGGGTTTTATAAAGAATTAATACATGAAAATTGGCCAAAAATTAAAAGACAATGAAATACAGTTACTCTAATTTTTTTAGAATTTTTGGAGCTATTTTCGAATTTTTATGAATTTTCGAATTTCCAACAATGAAAAAGACACTGTTTTTGATTTTTTAATAGTACCAAATGAAGTCAGAATGCAATGAAAATTTTATGCTAAAAAGATAATCACATCAGGAGCATTGCATAATTTTCTCAAAATTTTTGGATCACAAATAACATTTATTTCATTCAAAAAGATCAAGCAAATGATTGTTCTGCGGTTCAGGGACCAAAATGTAAATAGTCAAGGTTCTTGTACTGAATGAATAATAAAAATAAATATGGAACGAGAAGGTGCAATTTACCCAATGTTCACGTGCTATGCACGTGCTATGACTTGGAGGAAGGGGCTTCTTTGTAAAATCAGGAATCTTCAGGGGCGTATATGTAATTGTTCCAATTATTCCAAGCGAATTTGGAAGTCTTCTAGAGCTGGACTATAATTTGGCCGAATAAAATATTAAACCCTAAGAGAGTTTTCGTTTCCAAGTAAAAGGGGAGCCCAAGGGGGCCGCAACAAGAGGTCGCCGCCCCTTGCTTCGTCTCCAAGCAAGGGCGGCGGCGATGGAGTCAAAGGGGCGGGAGCTCGCGGCTAGGCGCGTGCGAGAAGGATGCGGTGGCGGCGCCGCGTGGAGGAGGTCCTGCGGGAGGCGCCGGCGACGCGGCTACAGGCGGATGGAGGAGAACGGAGGAGCGGCCCTGCCGCGGTTGTGGGGCGGAGCAGCAGGTCAGAGCGGGCTACGGAGCGCGGTGGCGGCGCGGAACCGCGGCTAAAGGTCGATGGCGGTGCCGCGCGCCCGCGTGTCGAGGGAGGAGCGGCGCCTTCGTGGCTGAAGTGCGGCGGAGCCGCGCGCTGTGGATCGGCTGGAGCGCGGCTCGCGGGCTGCCTGTAGCTGGTGGCGCGGTGGTCTCAGCGGCGAGGGCCGGCCGCGCCGCTGGCGGAGGGGCGCGCGGCCGGTGGAGGGCGGCGGGGGTGCTGGCTACGCCGCCCCTTGGTGCTGTCTTTTTTTTTTGTTTTTTTTTATTTTTTTTGTTTTCTTATGTAAACAGTAAATGAAAGAAGGAAAACTTTTTTTTATTTTTTTTATAAATCCGAAAATAAGAAAAGAAAATGGAAAAGATTTTTTTTATTTTTTATTGTTTTCTTGTATTTAATGATCCTGCAAAACAAAAGTTAGAGATAAAGGGAAACAAATTTTTTTTTTTATTTTTTATTTTTTTTTCCTGCAAAACAAATGTTAGACATAAAGGAATTTTTTTTATTTATCTACAAAATCTGAACATGGATGGGGATTCGGCGACGATGAAGGAATCGAATCCGATCTCCGGCCATCGTACGCGGCCGGAATTGAGAGATCGTGGACGATAGAATAGAACGCGCGGGGATCGAGAAAGTGAGATGAAAAATCGAGTCGGTGGCGGATCAAATCGAGATGAAATTTTCTTAAGGTCTAGAAGAACAAAAATTGCAACAAAATAAAAAAAACGAAAAACTACCCTACGATTAAACTAAGATAAAATGCGAAGAAAAATTTTGGATCTCACCTTAGGAACGGAAAATGGGCCGTGATCGCCTCGGCAAGGCCGACTCGCTGTCACCGGGCGGCTCGGAGGCTAGGCACAATTCTCGATGAAATTTCTCTCGGAGATCGGGCTCCTCTCTCTAAAGATTGATCAGGTTGGAATGAGCGAGATGGAGCCATATAAATAGAAAAGAGATGAATTTTGAATTTTGAATTTTTTTGGATAAGAGATGAATTTTTGATTTTTTTTGGTGGAAGAGATAACATGAGAGATAAAATAGAAGGATAAAATTATTTACAAAATTATCTAATTTTTTTGAATTTTCGTCACTTTATTTATTTGAATTAAAAAAGTTATTTTTTTATTTTTTTAAGAAGGTTAGTTAAAAATAGCAACTATATACATGTACTATATACATATATGGTATTATATACAAGGGTTAAATGAGGAAATTGGCCTTTTTTTGTTTTAAGAATGTTATTATTATTTTTTTATTTTTATTTTAATTTTAAATAATTAGTAAAAATATTTACAAATATATATACAAATACAATATGCACAAAATACAAGGGAAAATTGCACAAACCACCCCAGAAAACTAACTTTTCAACCGTAACTCCAAAAATTATAAAATCACAGTCATTTTGAAGATAATTTAATTTAGAATTCAATGAAAGTGATATTTGTTCAATTTGAGATCATATGGAGCCGGAATTGATCTTCAACTAGTGCTTAGTGGCTTTTTCCAAGTGTGGCTACTTTTATTCTGTACATGATTTAATTGTGCAATCAGTTTTATTAATTAGGACCCATTTTTATTTACAACTTTGATTTTGAATGTTATTTGATTTGGGGTCAATTAAGGTACAAATAAATTAGTGTTACTTTTATACATATATACACAAAATAAGTGAGAAACACATTTTTTTGGATTTTCTGGTTGAGGACCCTATCTCCCCCTACTTTATTCCTGGTCGATCAGGTCAAGTCTTGACCTTCTCTCGGGGTTCGGGTCATCCTGTATACAGTCTTCCCTTTTTTTATTTTCTTTTCTTTAGTTTTCCTTTCTTTCTTTATTTATTTATTTTAGGTTAAAATTAGTAAGAAATGTACAATATTTACACACAAATGCAAGTTAGTAAGAATATGGAGTTAGCGTTATATGCAGGTGTTTTATAAGGGATTTTAAGCTAAAATAAATGAATAAAGATGACGAATCGCAGATTCATCAGGCAGCCATGTTGGCTGCCCCTAAGGGGCAGCCACATATGACCCATATATATATATATATATATATATATATATATATATATATATGAAAAAATGGGGTTGCCCCCGCCCCATTTTTCGGCGTTTTTTTTTATTTTTTTTGAAAAATAAAACCATGTATATTCATCCATATATCCCTCCTACATGCCATTCGAATTTCGTCAGAAACAGAGAGTCCTACAGCCTCCATCTCGATGGTATCGATTTAAAAAAATCCTGTTACCGTTAAAAAATTACTGTCCGGATGGAGGCTGTAGGAGTCTCTGTTTCTGACGAAATTCGAATGGCATGTAGGAGGGATATATGGATGAATATACATAGTTTTATTTTTCAAAAAATATTAAAAAAATGCCGAAAAATGGGGCGGGGGCAGCCCCATTTTTTCCATATATATATATATATGTATATATATATATATATATATGGGTCATATGTGGCTGCCCCCTAGGGGCAGCCAACATGGCTGCCCCCGCCTTATTTGGGCAAATTTTTTTATTTTTTTTGAAAAATAACACCATGTACATTCATCCCTATATCCCTCCTATATACCATTCGAATTTCGTCAGAAACAGAGACTCCTACGGCCTCCATCCGGACAGTAATTTTTTAACGGTAACAGGATTTTTTTAAATCGATACCATCGAGATGGAGGCCGTAGGAGTCTCTGTTTCTGACGAAATTCGAATGGCATGTAGGAGGGATATATGGATGAATATACATGGTTTTATTTTTCAAAAAAAAATGCCGAAAAATGGGGCGGGGGCAGCCATGTTGGCTGCCCCCAGGGGGCTGCCCCATTTTTTCCTATATAGGGTCATATGTGGCTGCCCCCTAGGGGTAGCTAACTTAGCTACCCCAGCCCCATTTTCTCCACGTTTTTAATTTTTTTGAAAATTTCTTCCATGAATATTCATCACTATATCCCTATATTGTGTCATTAAAATTTCGTGTGAAATAAAGACTCCTACGGCCTCCATCCAGACAGTCATTTTTTTAACGATAACAGGATTTTTTAAATCGACCCTATTTGGATGGAGGTCGTAGGAGTCTCTGTTTCGCATGAAATTTGAATGACATATTATGTGTGAAATTCCTACTTAAATTTCACACATATACTCCTTCACATAAACCACCCAAAAACACATATCTCATACACAAATACGTACTCTCTCTCTCTCTCTCGTGTACATGCATTCTCTCATAACACATGTTCATATACATGCTTGTGTGCACGGCCAAAAAACAAATTTAGTTGACAACTCCGTCCTTTTATTTCAAGTGTCATGTAAACCTTGAAAGGAAAGTGTACATTAGATATTGAAGTAAATAGCATATTTATGAACACGCAAGTACTCAATAAATCATCTAGCAAAATCAAAAAAGTAAATACATGAAGATGGAATACGAGTGATGATACAATAGAAAAAATCATCACAACACTAACCTTGTTTGCTTAGTGAAATGCGGCCTCCGTATCTTCTTCCAATCATATTTTATATAATCAGACCTGTACGTAGTTAGCTCACAATAAAATTAAATTAATAGTTTGAAACATGTAAATGCTTGTATCAATGTAAGATGATAAAATTTAACCAAGCATATATAATGACATAGGGATTGGCCTTCTATATCCTCATGATCTTGTTCATACTCATGATCGTATTAAACTACAAGGACCTAAATCCTCGCAATTCCTGTGAAATTGGAAATGAATATGCTTCTCAATAATAAAAATATTAATACCTTTGAACATGTATATACACAATAGATCATCTTGTAAAATCATGAAAGTAAATACAAAATCATAAAAATACTTGAAAACAGAGTACGAATGTTGATATAATATCAAAAATCATCACATGCACTGATCTCTCCTGTTTAGTGAAGTAAGTCATCCTTATCTTCTTCCTATCATATTTTATATAAATCATTCCTTTTACCTACTCGACTCAAATTAGATTAAATTAATAGTTTGAAACTTGAATGCATGTATCAATTCAATATGATAAAATTTAAATTGAGGATACCTAAGGTCATAGGGATTAGCCTCCTACATCCTCACGATCATGTTCATCCAAATGAATCTAAATCCCTAAAATTCTGATAAAAATTGGAAGTAAACGTGCTTTTCAATAATAAAAGAAATAACACCTCTATATTGCAACTCATTTAATACTTAAAAAGAATATGGACTCATAAATAACATCCATAGATAGATATTGATAAAAAAATATATCTTCAAAAATACCTCTTTTACTCATGAAGAACACTGTTGAGATACATGTACATATGCTAGGCGGAGCTCGGCCTTGTTCCAAATGCATGGCCATAACCTTGGGAATCTATTGGTGCAAAGTGGAACGGTTTGGAGAAGGAGAGGGCGAGCCGAATTGCAATGATCTGGGCCATCTGGATGGCTAGAAATGGCGTGATCTTCAGGCAGGAACGATGCTATGGTGAGAGTATTGTGGCGCATGCAAAGTCTAGCTGAGTTATGGTCCTTGTAAAAATTTTCTTGTTGATTTCTTGCTTTGTACTATATTTCGGTGAATAAAAGGTGAAGTTTTTGGGCACCCGCCTATACGGTGTAGGCCCTTTTTTCTTAAAAAAACCCTTGGGAATCTATCCTTAATCGTCGGACCGCCATTGAAAGGATCTAACCAGAACATGGAGTTCTTGACTGAATTTATATGTCTGTAACAAACCCCCCTAACGAGTTTAGTTACCTATTTAAGTGCCCGCCAAACAATAAAGTTGTGACTATTTGTGCTAAATAATAGGGGAATCTGTTGACTCCTATAGTAGATAGGTGTACTTTGTTTTGTAAAAGGGATTTCTTTCCCTCCACAGTATTTAAAAATTTGTTTGAAACCATAGAATTGTTGAATAAGTGAATATCCGTGATTCCCCGATCATCGTTGTGCAAAGGTCGGTATATTTTTTACAATGAAACAAGATGTTTATGACTTTCTTTTGTGTTGTCATTCCATAAAAAAGTCTCTCCTAATTTTGTTAATTTTGTTGATGACATATTTTGGCAATTTGTGGGTTGAAAGTAGGTGAAATGATAGTGGGGTTAAAACTTGAGTTGAGTAGAGTAACTATGGCAGGAAGAGCGAGAATGGAAGCCTTCTAGCCACTAGGCTTCATGGCAAAATTATCGATGAGGGAAAAAGAAGTAGGTCTTAATCTTGAGCAAGCGAGAAACTAAGATAAGTAATTGGAAATTCTCCAAAATTCCAATCGAAGCTTAATCTAAGTAAGTTGTATTCCTCTTGGGATAAATATCAGGCAAACAAAGAGGATTTTTCTTTTTTAATATGAAGGTCCAATATAGATTGGAACATTTTTAGCGTCGTTGCTAGGTTTTTAGTGGCACATTCATCATATCTGATGAAGATCAAGAAATCATATGCAAATTGGACATTTGTAATCTCTTAATCCATACCAGGTACATGGACACCATTAATTTTGTATTTTCATCGATTATCTTTTTCAACATGCCATCTAGAACATTTATTGAGTTTATAAAAAGGAGCATGGATAAATGGTCACCTTGTCTAACCCCTTGTTCAAGCTCAAAAAATCACATGGAACTTCCATTTATTTTGAGGGAAATTCTAGTGGTTTGGATATGGTAGCAATCTAACAGATTAACTTATGTGGGCATCTCGAGGATTCTTCTTGAATCATGAAATCCCATCGTAAAGTATCGAAGGTTTTACGGAAGTTAATGAATCACCAATTCATCATATTTATTCTTTCATTTTGGCTTAAAATCCTTAGTAAAATACATGTAAATAACATTTAATCCTCATTAATTAGCATTCAAAAATCATGCATTAATATTGTGTATTTAGAATATAAAAAGGAAAAAGAAGAAGGTTGTATGTATATGTAATAGATACAGACTGACCTGAAACCATAAGAATACGACAAGGAATAAAGTAGGGGAGATAGTCTAATAGCTTATAAAATATCTCAGAAAATCAAATTCACATTGTATAAATTCATCATATCCACTTTGCAGATATCTTTTACTCTTTTATTTATCATACATTCAACCTCAAATAATAATATTTTCTTCATAAAACTTGTACATAAAAATATGTTTTTAATAATATAAAATATTTGCAAAAATAAACCATGTATAGAATAAAAGGTACAACACTCGGAAACATCATAAAAACAAAATTGAAAGCTAAATATCTATTACATATGAACTCAGAATGAATCAAACTAATTTTCATTATGTTTAAATAAAAGAAGCTTTGAAATGAAATGTGTTTCTTGAAATTTTAAGTTAATATGTGAAAGTCGGCTTTTTGGGGGTGTTGTCATACTTGTACAGATCTACATTATATATATAATTCTTGATATTTGTGTTCATAATTGTATTTTTAATGTATTTGTAAATAATTTATACAAAATGAATAAAATATTAAAAGATAAAAATGATAAAAAAATAAATAATCGTATTTATTGTATATGTATAATATGCATATATTGTATATATCACTATTTATTTAACCCATTAAATAAATTCATAAGAATAAAATAAAAACGTAATTAAAACCTCTAAGATATTTGTAAATAAATAAAATATAAAATAACATGTATTTTTGTAAAAATAAATATTTAAAAATAAATTTATTTTATATATAAGTAATTTGTACAAATAATCCATTTATACAAATAATTTAACCTTGTAAATTATTTTATCAAATTCATTAAAACATCTAAAAACCGTTTATTAAATCATAAACATTTTTTATGCTAATAATTTCATTTAAAATCATTTTCTTATTTATTTTAATTTATTTTATCTATTTTACCATCTAGTCTATTTTATCCTATTTTAGAATGTCTCTGATTGGTCCACATGAGAACGTTGAATGTCAGGTCAACTCCCCACTCTTCCTCTTGACCCAAATAACCTTTCTGACCAGCACCATCGGCCAATTCCGTAGCCTGATTCCATTACCCATTCCACTCATATTTTGCACCTGATTAGTCTCCTTAGGATCATGCGCTACGCCCATGTATCTTTTTATCCTACCTGACCTTGGTTCATTCAGTCATTCCCTTTTAATTTCACCTCCCACATGTGTATATAATAATATGGATCTCACTTTCATTTCCATCTTTGGCTATTTCCTCCATCTTCAGCGAGTTCGATTATTTACAAGTGACGATATCATTCTTTCGTAGTAAGGAGAGGGGTGGATTGGTATCTAAACCGACATACTTCACCGTTGCTATGCTTTACCAAGACCAAGCCTCCGACATCATCGTGTCATCGAGGTAATGACATGAAGTTCCTCGGAGCTTCATCACATATACAACAAGCTTTCAAGATTACCATAGATTTCCATTTCATTTTGATTTTAGTCGAATTTCATATATGTAGCAGTAGGTTTCTTATCTGCTTCAGATTTGCTTGATCGGAGGCCAATAGCCATTATTTTGACCCGATTCACTCCGATCAACTCACCTCACTCAACCAGATCATCTTTTTTATTAACTAGAATACAAATCTATATTAATTAGAATAATTAATCACCATTTTTTATTTGTTGCCTTCTCTGGTTCCTTGGTGCTATACCAAGTTAAATAAAAAATATATTCTCCTATTAGAATAAATGATTTTTTATTGAATCGATTTTAGGATGTAACAACAAATATACATTATATTCTTAATTAAAACATGATGACCTTGATTCATCAAATGACGCCATTGCTGAGGAAGCACAGTGAGCTTATTTAGATTGTTTGTTTTTCTTTTCGACTTGTTTATTTTATTTTCTTTTATCTCTATTTTATTGCATTATTTTGAAAAAAACTATTTTGACATTCTTCTTGTTTCATCTTTGTTGTGAGGGCTTGATGAGTGAGGGAGGCAATCTTAGGAGAGCTGATGCACCAGAGTGAGTTAGAGGCCGATCGTTCTTGACTAACCAACAGGAGAGTGAAGCAGAGGAGGAGCAGGGACTGCAGAGTATATCTACTTTTTTGTTGCATTTTTATTTTAGTAAGAGAGTGTTAGTGTTAGGTTTATTTTTTTGCATTAGAATAAGGGGCCCACTAAGGGCATCCCGGCTTGTAGAGACTTGACTCAAACTTTCAAAGGTATGTTTCGTTATGTGTCGGTGCACTTGAGGTTCTCACCGTAATTTCTCGTGTAGTTTTTCTTCTCATTTTATTTTTCTTCCTCTATATTTTTTCCATTTCTTTTCTTTATTAATTGTGATTTGAGTTTTTACCCTTCTTTTTATTTGTTTTGTTTACTTGAGATCCTTAGCTTTAGGTTTCTAATGTGTTGAGTCTGATAACAATTAGGTCGAAATCCTATAATAGAATATATGTTCCTATAGACATTCAATTGGACTTAATCAAATAAAAACCATGCTTCACACTAATAGAAGTCCTTTCTAGAAGAATTTCATTGCTTGCATCTCATATAGATTAGTTTACTTTTCTAAGTGTTAGACTGTTGGAGTGTGGTACACCTTTTTTCTCTTGCATACGAATCCATATTTTGTATGCATTAGTTTTTTCGAGATCCTCCCTCATTTTTCTGGACTTAGGATAAAAGGATTTGGAAAAACCCTTAGGCAATTATTGATTGAAAATTATCCAAAAAAGTGACAACCTAAATAAAATAAGGATTGCTAACTCCACTTGACCTTAAAATAAACGTAACAGATGTCCATACATTGATTTGAGGAGAGAAACCCCCTCCATGTTACATGTATCATAGTAACTTGAGAGGGTGAGTACGTAACCATAAGGATTAAATTCAAAAATCCATGGACTTGTGCTCTAAGAACCCTTATATTATCCCTCAATACTCGATTGAACTGCAAGCAATTTCCTTTGACTATAGAAAGTCATTTTGGTGTGCTAAGCTTTACATTCCCCCTTGGGCATGATATAACCCAACAACACGTGTACATGATTCCGATGTTTGTCTAGGGTGGAGGTGAATATGTACATTGGGCGACTGGAAAACACCCTCTCTTAGTTTGATTAAGTAATTGCTTCAATCACCTAATTCTAAAAGTGAAAAGATAAAGATCAAACTCTTATGATCATCACCAAGATGAGTAGGTGAATTAGGGATTTGTTTTGTGTTTGCATGTGATTTGGCTCCATTGTATTCATTTATAAGTTGTTAGCAGTCACATTCTTCTTGAGACTTTTCATTATTTTTCTTTTCTCCCTCTCTCCCACCGTATTTGAGTTTCTATACTTTATTGTGATCAGAGTTCGGAGATCTCTTATTCCAGCTTTCATTAGTCCTTTGGATGCAGCTTAGTTCTCTTCATTTTAGCAGGAGAATGATTTCTTTGATCATGTCTTGACTTTCTCTGAGCGTGCACTTTCTGGTCCTTTGGACGGCTTTTCTATGCTGTTGAGAGAGAACCCATTGTTCGAGTTTTACCCTTTGTTCTCTTCCTGGAGTCAAAACTGATGATTTTGCTCTTCTATCCAAGGGTTATCAACGAGAGGAGGAGGTGTGTTTCTTTACAAAGTTTCATTTTTTGGGAGTCTTCTAATTTATCTTAGTTTTCTAAGTTTTGATTTTTTCTCTTCTTGATGACCTTTGCAAGTAAGAGCCAACCTTTAAGATATTTGATGATTTTACTGATTCTCCTCCTTTATGGGCATCAGATATTGAGTGTCATAGTGAGTCTCTTGATCTCTACTTTTCGCATACTTCAGAGACTATGATTATATTGGAGGATTCAGTGACTGATCTCTCACACTCCACTTTCAGCTTTGTCAGCTCTACTCTTTCACTAAATTCTCATATTAAGCCGATGATATCATTTGAGCTATCAGTTCCTTGCTTAGTTTTCTCTTCTATTCTCCCAGTAACAGACACCCACTTGAGTATATACGGGTGTCCTCGTTTACACAATTGACTTCATTGTTGTTCTCACATCATGACGATGACGAGAGTACTGCATTTGCTCTACAGATTTCATCCTAAACCTTGATATTTATTTGTCTCTAGCCTTTACGCCTAGCTAGGAGCGTAAACTTTGACGCTTATTGAAAGGTACCTCGATATTGTCTACCTTGCGTATGCATGTTTCATCTTTTGTTTCTTTCTTTATCCCATTTTTATTTTACACCACAAGTCTTGTTAGGATTTTTGTTGTACTCAGTATGTACTTTATCCTAAGTATATGGGGTGTAGACACTAAGTTGTTCTATTTTTGTTTTGTTTTATTACCCTTATTTTTGTTGCTTATACTTAGGGGTGATCAACCCTAAGTGAAGGTGGGTAATATATTTCATTTTTAGTTTTTTCTCTTGTTTGTGCCTAAAATATTGATATTCTCTTCTATACTTAGTGATATTTTACCCTAAGTATTGGGGAACAAGACGAGTCATTGATTTTTGTACATTCTTTTCTCGATCTTTCCCATTTGTACAGTCTTTTATACTTAGGATTTCTTAATCCTCAGTATAGGAGGATTATAGACTGTTATTCATTTCATTCTTTCTTTGAGTCATTAGAGTATATGATTCTTTTCACTTTTTTATACTTATCACGAGTTATGTCTTCCTTTGTGTCTTTCTAGATGACTATGACGACATAGTTCGAGCTAAGTATAGGGGGTGTCCTATATATTGTATATATACTTTAGAAGTAATAAAATTGTATTTTATTGTATTTCAATAATATGGATCATATTTAAACATTGGAATAAAATGTTTTGCAAAATGATTTATAAAGTGTACGAAAATTCTCTTGAGAAGTCATTTTGTAAAATATTTTGTAAATTCCTTGTAAAAGTATTTGTAAAAACTTTTGTAAAACCTTCATAAAATTAATATTGTAAAACTTTTTTTAAATATGTGCAAATTTATTTTGTTTGTAAAATTGTTTAAAAAACTAATTTGTGCAAAAAGCAAATAGTGCAATTTGGGAGAGTCATCCCTCATTGTTTGGTTTGCTTGCGTGAGAGAGTGACCTACACACTAGGCTAGAGCCACACCTGAACTCTCATTAGACTATTGGTATTGGGGTTAGTCGTTCTCCACTAAGGATCTCTCTGGTATCTGGTAACGCGGGCAATGTCTTCCTTAGCAAAGGGAGTTGATCGGGTAGCCGGTAAACGGTCCGCAACTTGTACTGGCTGGGAAAGATCTAGCTTTGGGATTGGGACAGTCTCTTTGGAGCATCGAGTTCCTAATAGCTCACTTAATTTCTCTACAAGAATTATTTCTCACCTAAAATAAAATTGATAAGATAAATGATCGAACCTTTACTGTCACCAGCTCGTGTTGAGTAGGTGAATGGGGATTTGACTTCTCATCTTATTTTCTTACCAAATCTCATCCACACTCATCCCTACATCACGATGATGGGCTGGCGATCCCTTAGTATGCCTTTTTTTAACTTTCCAGCCCATAATTCCCCTTTATTTCCCTAATGAATAGCATGGATATTATTACAAAGTTAATGGGTATTATTATCCAATTAATTGTTCTATTTAGGGGCTTAAAAAGCCAAAGGAAACCCTCCCCCACGTCACAGTTCTAGGAAAAAGGATTGAGAGAGCAAGAGAGAAGGAGAGAGGGAGAATAGAGAAAGAATTCTCACAAAAGATCATTTTCGTTGCAGGGGATGAAGGTGTCAATCCGGTGGAGGATCACATCATCTCAGGAGCAAGGAAGGCGACGTAGAGATATAGTAGCTATATTTTCGTCAACCTCGAGGTATGTGTAGAATCCTTACGATTCGTACAAAATGGTAATACTTTTAATCGGAGATAAATCATTTTCAAAGTTGGTTATTGGTAAACATGTATGGATCAGCTTACGGTTACAATTTATAAATGTATGCATCATTTTCACAAGATTATCGCACACGTAATGACTTGATGTTGAACAAGACAACCAAATGTATGGGTTGAACCGTAGGACCATTATGCAAAATAATTGCTTAAGGATAATGGTTGTGTAAAATTTCAGTCATACATTCAAAGTTTAGATGCACCTTCATATTCGTATTATGCGATGGGGATTGGACGAGAGTTTCAAAATTTCGTGCTTTGATCATTTTATCTATTTATTCTAAGGTATAATCGTTAATGCATGAACTAAGAGGTTTCTTGATCTGATCCATGATAGAAGATGTTACTTTCTTAATACTTCTTGCAAATTTATTAAAATAATTGAAGGCACTCATGAAGTAATATGAATAGGTTTACTATAAACATATTAATGTGTAAAATAAGCTACATGTGGATCATGTATTCGATATCTTTGAGTATATTTTATTGCATCAGAAATTTACCTATGAACTATTAACGATTGTACATTTAGCTTGCAAATATGTATTCAGAATATCAATGGGTATGGAAAGATTATCTCCTTTTTGCAAAAAAAAGGAGAATGCGGAATATTGTGTTGTCCCATAAGATATCTCTCAATGGTTTAAAAAAATACACACGTATTTTCCCAACAATTAATTAGATGATGAAACAACTTACTATAAAATCTATTGTGGGTTAATTATATTTTATTTTGTTAATCCAAATATACTCGTGTATGATATTTTCAATAAAAATTAGAAATCTACAGATGCCTTGGAAGTTGGACTCTTGCGTTAAAACTCTCATCTACTGTTTAACATATCTTACATGTATTCTACAACTATGATGCTAATCACATTCGATAAACAAACAAATATAACCAATTAAGTCATTCTATAAAATACACATATGGAATGATTTAACATTAAAACATAATTCAATTATCTATATGTTATCATGCGCCAATTTACACCATGCCATTATATTATAGAAGTTGGATTATTATTGTTGCTCTAATTATGGAAATCATCCACAATCAAGATAATACATATGAGGTCTCTAACGCATGTAATTCAAGATTTTAACACTGATCGAAATCGATTGGTGGGAAGGAAAGAGGTATGCATATAACTACTGCATGGAAAACGAAATGCTAAAACTCCCTTAAGATAAATAATGGTATATTAACGATAAACGGAACTAAGTGTTACACTTAATGGTGGGAGCCACCTCTAGAGTCCAATTATCGCAGGCCTAAAAGGGCCAACGCCTTTCGGGGGCGTATGATTCAAGGGACCAAATGAGGCGAAAGATAAATCCTCTACAATTGTAACTACACTATCAAGTATGTAATGTTCATGGATCGCTTGTGTCAGCGGTAAAGCTAGCAAAGCCATCAAAGCCATTAAGGATTAACAATTAAGACAACTTTAACCACTAAACAAACCAATGGTATGTGTACAGTTTTTGAAATTGCTAAGGCACATGTGTGCAACTATGATCAAGTAATGGCATTATGCAAGTGTTATGATTGTATTGGGGCATATATGTAATTATGAAAAATTCTGAGGGTATAAGTGAAAATGATGAAAATGTTAAGGCATATATGCAAATATGGGCAAACTTTAAGAGTATATATGAAATTGTGGCTTTAGTGGATGGATCCGGATGGAATTCCCATTGTATGCATGTTTACTTGAATTATGAGTTTCATAGTGATAATATATGAGAACAGGTACATATTATCTGTGGTAAGATAATAGTGCAAATTGTATCATTGTTTTGTTAAGATATTACATGTAAGAGATTATGCTATAATGGTTTAAAGTAGCATAGGGAGACTTGTTTGCCACGCTAGCCGGCTTGACCCCAACTCGACACATACTGAGCGTTAGCTCATGATATGTGTTGTCTTTTTTTTCAGGAGAACACGAGATGTGATTTAACTTCTAGTTCAAGGCAACTACCCATCTTCATGAAGTTGAACCGGTATGGACTATGGATGGATTGTTCATGAAGGGATGTCATTATGCCCACTGGAACATTGTTAAGCTATTTTATTTCGTAGTATATTTTGCAATTTCCTTGTTGGAGTGTAATAACGAAACTCTATAGAGTAATGGACCTTTTTTTTGAATGATTATTTTTTCTCTGCTCATTGATTACCATGCAAGTTTCTAGTAACGGTTCGGTCGTGCGAACTAATATTGCATGCTTCCGCCGATCATCACGACCCGTTCCGTTACAAATGGTATCGGAGCCAAATTCCCTTTGATAGTGGAAATGGCTACCCAAAGGGAACTAAGACAAGAGTGTGCAGCCGTCATTATCACTGGGAATAAGTGATGGGCCATGTCGCAACGAGGACGTTGCGAATATAAGTGGGGGAGGTTATAACACCCAACCCCAAACATAGTACCACATGAAAAACTCACAAAGTGTGGGTGTGGTTTATAAGTGGTGAGGATTACTACTACAACTTGGGCTTAAGCATTTTGGGTGGTAGTCAAGGGGTCAAATTGGGCCCGTACCCAACAAGTTGTTAGGGCCAGTTTTCCTCGATAACGGACCGGGGACCTAAGCCCGGGATGTTACAGCCTCCCTAGAGATGATGCAACAATAGATTTGGGATCAGGGAGCATTCATGGCAGAGGTCAGTCAGGAGTTACAATAGATTCGAGCCAATAGAGGAGAGCAACAGAGGCCAACCGGTGAGGATATTCCCGTAGCTGGAGGAGGAGAAGGAGTTTAGTCAGAAGACCTGTAGGATCCACCCAGACCAGGTGGGTCGATTAGGGAGTTGCACAATCCTGGTACAACCCTCACACACTGTTGGATCCAACTCCCGACGATTCTTTGCGACTACGAGCTCGGACCCCAGACCATTCAGCTTTTGCCCAAGTTCCATGGGCTAGCCACCAAGGAGCCACATCTTCATTTGCAGGAGTTTGAGATGATCTGCAATACTGTCCACGACCAATTCGTGGACGAGGACACCTTCAAGATGATGGCATCCCCTTTCTCCCTGATCGATAGAGAAACCTACTAGCTGAAGCATTTGGGGAGATACATTGCTTCGTGGGAGCTGCTCTGGACTGAGTACTTGAACAAGTACTATCCACTCGACCGGACAAACGCAACGTGAGCTCTGATCAACAACTTCTCCAGGATCCCCAATGAGCAATTCCATGAGGCGTGGGATCGATTTCGTGAGCTCATTGACCGTTGTCCACATCACGACATATCCAAGCCCAATCTTATCTAGGGCTTCATTTGTGGGCTGACCTCAGAGCTGCAAGGTCTAATCAATGCTTCTTGTGGGGGCTCCTACTTCACCAAGGATGAAGACTAGGTCTGGGATAACTATGAGGAGATGGCCGAAAACTACACAATGATGTCCCAAACCAGGTTCTACACTCAGAGAAAGCCCCTACCCCAGACCGTGTCTTATCAGAGGATAGCACAGGTTGATGTGGGTCCATCTACTTCTTCGTCAACAACAACAACACAGTTAGAGTTTTCAGCCACTGACGTGGGTATTATCAATGAGAAGTTGGACCGCATAGAGATCATAAAGAAGAAGAAGTACCAGTGTATGACACAGATAGATCAGTTGGCACAAACTCTTAGTGACCTGAAGACCCATATCATGTGTCTCCAAGAGGCACAGATGGCTTCTAAGCCCCGTCTCAGGTCACGAGCTGATCCCAGTAGCAGCAGTTCCTCACAGCACTATGCCCTGTTTCGCTAGGTAAACCACATCCTGGAAAAGCCATTCCAGAAGCTGTAGCATCAGTACCCTCAACTACCACTATCTCAGAACACTCAGATGGTGGTGTATTATAGTTATAAGGCACTGGCAGTTCTCCCTCCATCCCCTTATGAGCAAGAGATGTTGATGGAAGTCAACGATATTTGGTATAACCGAAAGAAGCCCAGGATCCACCAAGATCATCTCAGATTTAAGTGGTCGATCGGAGGTACCTCATCCCAGCAGCAGCCTCCGGCTTAGGGTGGACAATTCGACCAGCAGCAGCAACAACCCCAATTCTCCAACCAGTCACAACAACAATACTTTCAATCAGGTCCTCGTCCCTACCAGCTAGGACAGCAGTGAAGGAAACACCAGCAACAACCTCAACAACAGTTTTATCAGTCTCCCCCTCACCAGTTCCAGTAGCAACCTCACTTTGAGAGAGGCAACCCGTCCGGTTCTCATGGGCCAACCTATGAGAACCCAACCCTTGATGATCTTGCCTGCCTACTCGCAGACCAACATGCATCCTTCAGGTAGTAGATGGATGATTTTCGCCAGGCGATAAGGGAAATAATTGAGGGTAAGGATGCCATACCCGCTCAGATTGAGGCGAACCCGAATAACCTCAAGAGGAAGTCTGAGTAGGCAGTTCATAGAGATTACCACTCCTAGTGATTTATTGGGTAACATTGCTTCATATACATATGATGTTGATTTTGTGACACTTAGGAACGGTAGGATGCTAGCTTACAACACCTCGTCTGAGCAATAACCACACGATGATCAAAGAGCGTTGGATGAGGAAGATAACAATGTTGATGCCGCTGATGATGTTGATGACGGTGGTGTTGACGCCACCAAGGATGATGATCCAGTCAATGGTACTGAATCCGTCGCTTCTCCAGATGCAGCTGTTGGTACTGATACCACCATTCGATGTCATGTTGAGCCAGAGTGTGCTACTGATGTTGCAAAGACATATACTGTGGGTGGTGCTGATGCCATCGTTTCTATTCCAGTTGTGTTTCCTCCTTTTTGTGTATCTCATGACAATATCAAAAAGATCAAAAAATGAATAAAGGGATGGTTTCTTCATCTACTCTGAGTCCATATGTGTTTCATGATGATTCTTGTATAGGCTCCATTCCTTCACAGCAGCAGAAACCTCTTCTGAACCCTCTATTTGAGGAGGGTCCAGCTATCCCATTCCCTCAGGAGTCTGCTTGGCATAGAGGAAAAATAGAAAATCCAAAACAATTACAATAGTTAGAGTTCAACAAACAGATGATCAATAGATTCTATATCTAGCATACTCTACAAGAGGCACATCCCTTTCTTTCGTAAGCACTTGAGAGAGAAGACCACTATACATAGGAAGAAGAGGAATCACACTGCAGAGATCCATGTGCTGACTCGTGATACATGTTCGGCTATTCATAACCAATTACCGACCAAGAGACCTGATGCAAGAGCTCCATATATCAGATGCCACATTCATGAGCAGAAATTCGATCGTACCATATTAGACAACGGTTCTTCGATTAACCTTCTTCCGGCTACCTTGCTCGATCTATTTGAGTTTGGCCCTCTTAGACAGAGCAGGACAATCCTTCAGTTTGATGATAGATCTGTTAAGAGGCTGAAGGGGTTACTTATGGGTGTTGTCGTCACAATTCAGGGCATGAAATTCCACATGGACTTTGTTGTATTTTACATGGAGATCCCTGAATTCGTGACAAAAACCACATCATCTTAGGATGACCATTCTTGGCTACAACCAAGGCAATGTACGACCGTGATAGTGGGAAGTGTACTTTCACGTCGAGAGTGAAAGTGTACAAATAGAGATGATTGAGGAGACTAGAGCCAGAGTTTTAGAGTGCTCAGATCAGATGAACAACTCCGAGCAAATGACAGAAGCCGAGATAGACATCGATCAAGAGTGTGACTTTGTGATTACAGATGATGAAGCAGTTTGGGAAGATTCCGCATCACGAGCTCTTGTTACATCTTCAGACATTATAGATTCACAGATCATAGCAGATGAGAGTTCAAAGAGCACACTCATGGCACAGGATACAATAGAGGCTGCTTATCATGGCCAGGATAACGAAGTCGATTTCATTTCATATGCTTCAGATTCAGATCCCTCATACACGGACACCAATTTTGACTGGTGGGAGTTTGATGATTATTTACCGTGTCTGGTGCTTACATAGCTGATAGCTAAGGCCAAGAGTGAGCCAAGTCCATTGACAGATATACCAGTAGGGTCGTCTTCGTCAGAATTACCACTGCAGCGAGAGTTCTCACACATAGATCTGGTGGCATTCACTCAGACATTCCAAAAGACAGATTTACCAGATCCACTTGTCCAGAATTGAAGTCCTTACCGTAGAGAATGAAGTATAGATTCCTTGCAGGTGAGCCAGATATGTTCCCAGTCATTATCTCAACAAATTTGACTGAAGACCAAGAATCTCATTTGATGGAAGTTCTTGAAAGAAACTGCAAGGCAATAAGATGGAGTGTAGCTGAGCTCCAAAGGATAATTCTAGCCTTATTATTCCACCACATTTATTCGAAGAATATGCCAAGCCTTTGCGTGAGTTCCAATGATGGCTGAAGACGAATCTTCGAAATGTGATCATGAAGGAAATATCTAAGTGGTGGAGCATCGATTTTATCCACCCCATCTCTAATCCAAGTGGGTTAGTCCATTGCATGTGGTACCCAAGAAGACGAGTATCACCATAGTTGTGAGTGAGTCTGGAGAGGAGATAGCTACCCGGGTACCCACTTCTTAGAGGGTCTGTATGAAATATAGATGACTGAATCAGGCCGCCAAGAAGGACCACTTCTCGCTACCATTCATAGATCAGATCATTGAGAGACTAGCTGAGAAGAGTTACTACTACTTTATGGATGGGTATTCGTGATGCAACCAGGTGTCCATAGCGCCAGAAGACCAAGAGAAAACAACTTTCACCTATCTGTTTGGGACAAATGCTTTTAAACGGATGCCCTTTGGATTATGTAATGCTCGATCTATAAAGCTGCATTCTCTATATTTTCTCGGACATGGTTGGTGAATTTTTAGAGGTATTCATGGATGACTTCTCGGTCTACAACGACAGTTTTAACCATGTCTTAGTTACCTAGATCGAGTACTTTAACACCGTATCAAGATCAACTTAGTATTATATTAGGAGAAGAGTCACTTTGTGATGACTCAAGGGATGGTCCTTGGCCATATTATCTCCAATAGGAGCATAGAGGTTGACCCAGTCAAGGTGGATATCATAAAGAAACTCAATCCACCGTCTAGTTTATGACAACTGCAGTCTTTTTGGGGACATGTCGGTTTCTACCGACGGTTAATACAAGACTTCAACAGGATTGCCCGACAACTTACTGATTTGTTGACAAAAGACACCATGTTCCTTATCGATGATAAATGTATTACATCATTTGCGACTCTCAAGAATATAGTTGTTGAGGCTCCAGTCCTTCAGCCGCCTGATTGGTCTCTCCTATTAGAGATCATGACAGATGCCTCTGATTTTGCCATAGGGGTTGTGCGAGAACAGAGGAGGGACAGATTCCCATTTGCCATTTACTACGCTAGAAGTACATTGGATACTGCTCAGCGGAACTACACTACCACAGAGAAGGAGATGCTAGCCGTAGTCTTTGCCTTGGATAAGTTTCGATCTTACATACTTGGATCTAGAGTGACTATTTATACTGATCACACCACCATCCGATACTTAATATCAAGGAAGGATGCCAAATCCAGATTGACCAGATGGATCCTTCTAGACCAGGAGGATGGTTGTGAATAGCGAAGCAAGTGGCATGGGTCATCACATGGATCTCTGCTTGATGGTTCCTCTCCTTCCTGCGGATAGTGGTCTTCTCTCTCAAGTTCTTCTAGAAGAGAGGGTTGTGCTCAAGTGCCTCCTATAGAGTCAGCTGAATCTGAAATCTATCAATCATCTGTTGGCTGAACAATAGCTGCTACAATTTTTTTGGATTTTCTATTTTCTTTCCCTTATCCAAGCGAAATGCTTGAGGGAAGGGGATGGCTAGGTCATCCTTAGCTAGAGGGATAGGAAGAGGTTCCTTTTGCCGAGAGGGAGTGTAATCCATACAAATATCATCAATAATCACATATGCACTCGAAGACGAAGAAACCATTCCTTTATTGATTTTTTAGTGTTTATCATATAGTCATGTGGTACAGAAATTAGAGAAAATACTGCAGGAATAGAAGGGGTGAACTTAATACCACCTACGGCATCGGGAACTGTAGCATCAGTACTGCACTCTGGCTCATCATCCTTGGTGGCATCAATACCACCATCTGCATTTGGAGAAACGATGACCTAAATACCGTCGACTGGATCTACATCCTTGATGGCTTCAACACCACCGTCGTCATCATCATCATCATTAGCGGCATCATCACCGCTATCATCCTCGTCCAGCACTCCTGCATCCTCGTGGTGTCGTCGCTCAGATGAGGCACCGTCAGCTGGCATCCTACTGCTCCTAAGTGTAACAAAGTAAACATCAAATGTATATGATGCAATGCCACCCAATAAATCACTAGGAGTGGTGGTCTCTGTAAACTGTACATGTTCAGATTTTCTTTTCACGTGATTCAGATTGGGTTAAATCTGAGCTGGTATGGAAGCCTTACCCTTAATGATGTCCCTCAATTCTTGGCGAAACTTGTCCATATCCCTCCTGAATGTGGTCTGCTAGTCGGAAAGTAAGTGGGCTAGGTTATCGAGTGCTGGGTTCTCATAGGCTGGCCCATGAGAACTAGACATGTTTCCTCTCTGAAAACGAGGTTGCTACTAGAACTAATGAGGGGCAGGCTGAGAATACTGCTGAGGTTGTTGCTCGTGCTGCCTCCACCGTTGTCCCTATTGGTAGGGATGAGGACCCAGCTGGTAATGCTGCTATTGTGGTTGGTTGAACTTTTCACCCTGAGCCGAAGGCTACTGTTGGGATGAGGCACCTCTGGTCGACCACGTGAATCCAAGATGATCTCGACAAATCCCGGGTTGCTGTCGGTTATACCAAATTCCGTTGACTTCCATCAACGGCTCCTGCTCGAAAGGGGGTGGAGAAAGAACTACCAGTGATTGGTTCTGCTGATACACCACCATCTAGTTGTCCTGAGATGGCGGTGGTTGAGAGTATGGGTGCTGCAGCTGCTGGAACGGCTCTGCCTGGATGTTATGAACTTGTCGGTGATGGACGGAGTGCTGGGTCGAGCTGCTGCTGCTAGGATCAGCCTGTGACCTGAGACGGGGTTGAGAAGCCGTCTGCGCCTCCTAGAGACACGTGATCTGGGTCTTCAGGTCACTTAATATCTGTGCCAACTGGTCAATCTAAGTATGCACTAGCAATGCTTCTTTTTGATAATCTCGATGCAGTCTAGCTTCTCGCGGATGATGCCCATATCAGCGGCTGATGACTCTACCTGTGTTGCGGCTGCTGAAGAAGTGGATGGATCTGCAATCGACTCGTGCTATCTTCTGATAGGACACGACATGGGGCGAGGGCTTCCCCTGAGTGTAGAGATGGGTTTAGGACATAACTGTATAGTTCTCGGCCATCTCCTTATATATGGATCGGACCTGATCTTCGTCCTTGGCAAAGTAGGAGCTCCCATAAGAAGCATTCACAAGCCCCTACAACTCCGGTGTCAACCCATAAAAGAAACTCTGTACTAAGTGGGGCTTGGATATGTCATGGTTGGACACCGGTCAATGAGCTCACGAAAATGATCCCACACCTCATGGAACTGCTCATTGGGGATCATGGAGAAGTTGTTGAGCAAAGCTCTACCTGCGTTCGTCCGACCGAGTAGGTAGTGCTTATTCAAGTACTCAGTCCAAAGTTGTCCCCACAAATAACGTATCTTCCCAAATGCTTCAGCCAGTAGGCTGCTCTGTCTACCAGGGAGAATGGAAAAACCATCATTATAATGGTGTCCTCGTCCACATTTCTGTCGTGGACAGTGCTCCAGATCATCTCAAATTCCTACAAGTGAAGACGCGGCTCCTAGGTGACAAGCCCATGGAATTTGGGCAATAGCTGGATCGTCTAAGGAGGGAGCTTGAAATCTATCAAGATCGCCGGAAGCGGAATCCAATGGTGTGTAAGAGTCGCATCAAGGTTGTGCAACTCTCTTATTGGTCTCGCTGGTCGGACTTGGCTCGGAATCTTGTGGTTGGAAAAATTGATTATAAATAGGTCGTTGTTGTTGTCGTCACCAAAATCCCATGGACAATAAAAAATATATTTTTAATTTTTTGATACTTATTAACCTGTATAGCGGACAGGGTGAACTCAGGGAGCCTACCATTCCCGAGGGTTATTCAATTAATCAGAAACTAATTAAAAGAAAACAGGAATCTCAAAGGACAAATATCCTTGGTTTTTGTGATTTTTTAATTTTTATTTTTTTATTTTCAAAGATTTTTAAATTTATAGTGGTTTTTATTTTGAATTTTTTTCAAAAATAACACGAAGCACTATTCACAAGATCAAAAATACGTACACCAACTCTTTTTGTAATTTTTCAATTTCTCAAGAGTGCTCAGAAAAATCCAAAAAAAATATTTTTGGGGTTTTAAAATTTTGAAATGTTTTTGAGAATTTTTGTGGATTTTCAGACATTTTTATATTTTCCTAAAATCAAACAATGAGAAAATACGAAAATGTGCACAGCCTGGAGTAATTTGCAACTTTAAAATATTTTAAATATCCAAAACTCTGACAATTATTTTTAAGACAAACTGGAAGCAATTATCTACAAACAGAAACTAAAATCAAAATTTTTGGATGTTTTAACAATTTTCTATGATTTTTAGAAGATTTTTGATATTTTTCCATTTTTTGGGTTTTATAAATATTAATGCGTGAAAATTGGTCAGAAATTAAAAGACAATGTAATACAACTACTCTAATTTTTTTTGTAATTTTTGGAACAATATTTGAATTTTTATGAATTTTGAAATTTCAAATAGGGAAAAATGATATGTTTTTTATTTTTTAATAATATCAAACGATAATAAAAATTAATGAAAAATTTATACAATGAGTGAAACTATAACATGAACGTACCCATTTTTTTCAGTTTTTTTGAAGCATAAAAATATTTATTTCAGCAAGATTAACATGCAAAATTAATGTCTGATAGCCAGGGAGCAGGATCTGATTTGCAATTTTGAAACATAGCAAGGGTCTTGTTGCAAGTTTTCCAAAGATATTTTTTTTAAAAAAGGAAGCCCTAAGGCTCCTAGGCGTTCCTTATTCTTCAACAAGATGGGACGGCCGCCGCCGCCCAAGGGTGGACGCGCGGCAATGGGGCGGAGCTCGACGGCGTCAGGTGCTTGGAGGCGATGGCGAATCGTCGGTAGACGTGTGGACGTGGCGCGATGGGCTGAGCGGGCTGGAGCGGCTGACGTGCACGGGGACGTGAGGTCTCCTGAGGAGAGACGACGTCGGGGCGGACACTGGTGAGGAGAAGGAGCGTGCGGCAGCGCTGCGGATGGGGGGTTGCCGCGCGGAAGGAGGTCAGAGGCATAGAGGGTCTCCTGTAGCGGGGAGGACAGAGGTGCAGGATCATGCCGCCTTGCGGAGGCAGCGCTGGAAGGCACGGTTGTGATGCGGTGTACGGCGGAGCTCGAAGAGCCTGCGCGCGGGCGGGCGCGTGGCGGATGGCGGTCAACGGTGGCGCGGCGACGCTGGACAACGGCTGTTCTTTTTGTTTTTTTTTTATTTTTTATTTGTTTTTTGTAAACTGCAAATCAGAACAGCAATAAAAGAATTTTTTATATTTTTTCCGAAAAAGAAGAAAAACAAATAGGATAAAGATTTTTTAATTTATTTATTATTATTTTTTTAATTTTATATGATCCTGCAAAACAAACGTTAGAGAACAAAAAGAAACAAATGATTTTTTATTCTTTTTATTTATTTACAAATCAGAAAATGAGCAGGGATCCCTAGAAAAATGGAAGAGTCGAATCCGATCTCCAGCCCCCCTACGCGACTGGAGTTGAGAGATCGTGGAAGGTATAAATTGAAGGCGGAGAGATCGTGAAGATGAGATGAAAAATCGAGTCGGTGGCGGATCAAAATACGTGAGGGATTTTTTTAATGATATAGATCAACAAAATGACGATGAAAAAAATATAACAAAATAAACTACGATTAAACTAAGATAAAAATAAGAAAATATAGATCTCTCCTTAGGAGCGGAAAATGGACTGTGATCGCCTCGACAAGGCCGACTCGCTGTCACCGGACGGCTTGGAGACTAGGCAACTTCCTCGACGAAATTGTTTTCTCGGAGATTGGGATCCTCTCTCTAAAGATTGATCAAGTTGAAATGAGGGAGAATGAGCCATATAAATAGAAAAGATGGAATGAAATTTGACTTTTTTTAAATTTTTTGGATAAAAAGATAAGAGAGACGAAAGTTGAAATGGATTTTTGAATATTTTTGGTAGAAGTGATAACATGAGATAAAGTAAAAGAGATAAAACTACTTACAAAATTATCTATTTTTTTAATTTTCGTCACTTTATTTATTTGAATTAAAAAATATTATTTTTTTATTTTTTCATGATGGTTAATTAAAAATAGCAATTATATACATATAATATATACGTATATGGCATTATATATAAGGGTAAATGAGGAAATTAGCCCCTTTTTTGTTTTAAGAATATTATTATTATTTTTTTATTTTTATTAGTAAAAATATTTACAAATATATACAAATACAATATGCAGAAAATACATGTGAAAATTGCACAAACCACCCTAGAAAATCGACTTTTCAACTGTAACTCCAAAAATTATAAAATCACAGCCATTTTAAAGATAATTTAATTTAAAATCCAATGGAAGTGATATTGGTTCAATTTGAGTTCATATGGAGCCGGAATTGATCTTTCAATTAGTGTTTAGTTGCTTTTTTCCAAATGTGGCTACTTTTATTCTGTACATGATTTCATTTTGCAATCATTTTTATTAATTAGGACACATTTTTATTTACAACTTTGGTTTTGAAAGTTATTCGATTTGAGGTCAATTAATGCACAAATAAATTAGTGTTAGTTTTATACATATATATACAAAATAAGTGAGACGTATTTATAACAACACATATGTAATTTTTTTTATTTTCTTCTTAAAGACCCATATCTCCCCCTACTTTATTCCTGATCGATCAGGTCAAGTCTTGACCTTCTCTCGAGGTTCGGGTCATCCTGTATACAGTCTTCTTTTTTTATTATTTTCTTTTCTTTATTTTTCCTTTCTTTCTTTCTTTATTTATTTTAGGTTAAAATTAGTAAGAAGTGTACAATATTTACACAGATGCAAGTTAGTAAGAATATGGAGTTAGTGTTATATGCATGTGTTTTATTAGGGATTTTAAGCTAAAATAAATGAATAAAGATGACGAATCACAAATTCATCACCGGCTCTTGTGGTTCCTTTGGTTGTCCTTCGTTTGCTCCTCCAATCTCGGGTATCTCTCTACCATTGGCTTGGTTTGGATCTCCTCGGTCGGCTCACATTTGTGCCATCTCTCTACACATATCTGGCATGAAGGCTCCCAGGTCTTTGATCTGACGTTGCATCATCTCCAGGGAGGCTAACAATGTGTTGTTTATGGATCCCTTATCTAAGACATATGTGGTGCTCTAGGGTTGTCCATCAGTGCGCTCCTCGCTGCTAGCCATCTCTTGAGTCTCTGCAAAGGCAAAAGACCCCAACTCAGGTGCTGTCGAATGAACAAATATCTGCTCCGGCGTCTTCTTGGGCACCTTGGGACTGGAAGAAGGGTGGTAGAGGGGGAACAGGGCAAAATCGAACTCAGGTTCAGAGAGCGGGTCTAGACTCTCCTGAACCCTGCCTAGATGAGTGGGGCAAGGCTGCCTATGGGATCTCCAGCCCATCATCATGATCTGGTATGAGGTGGATGGGATCTAGAATCAACAAGATGAGAAATGGAACCCCCAATTCACCTACTCAATGCTGAGTTGATGACCGTAAATGTTCAATCTTTTATATTCTCAATTTTATTTAGGTAACTAATTCAGTCTAAAGAACGATTAAGCGAGCTGGTAGGAACCCGATGCTCCCATGAGATTGGCTTAATCCTAAAGCTAGATCTTTCCCAGCTAGTACAAGTTGCGGACCATTTATCGCCTACCTGATCAACTCGTTCTGCTAAAAATATCGCGACCCATTTTACTGGAAACCGGAGCGATCCTCACTGGAGAACGACTAACCCCAAGACCAGTAGTCTAATGAGAGTTCATGTATGGCTCTATCCTAGTGTATGGGTCACTCTCTCGCACAATCAAACAAAACAATGAGGGGATGATTCTCCCAAGGCAGATTTTTAAGTGAAGTGTCTTTTAGGATAAAGCTTGATTAGCAGTCCCAATTTTATGATTATTATTTTTTAGCTATTTTTTCAATAAGAAAATAAATGACTAATGAATTTTTGGATCTCCTGATTATTTAATAGTTCAAAACAGTGGCAGAAATCGAAAAAACCGATGCGCAATGAAATACTATGATGCATTGCAAAGTCAGAGATGTGTACCTGTTGACAACACTCTACATGCAGGGTGATCCGCACCTAAATTTAAAGATTGAAAGTAAACCAATATAAATTATTCAAGAAGAAAATGACCTTAGACGAGCAGTTCTACATGCGAAGAGCAGTAGCTAGCTAATTAGACTAAGTTCAGAGTCCAATCTTGGGAACCACTCGATGCCCACCACAACAGATCCTGCTAGCGTTGTATATGGTTCCTCACGATGTGTGGACTCGAGTCTAATTAAACTACCTTTTTATTATGATTTATTAATAAGGTCCAATTACAAATTATAGGAACAGGAAAATTATTAGAGATTGTGCCTTAATCAGTTACTTCACAATCAAAGAAACTCCTAAGTCTAAGGGCCAAATTCTTCAAGAATCAAATACAAATAATATGCGAAGAAAAACAAAATTGGCGTAAAGCTGCAGTAAGGTCCCCCGAGCACACAGGTGCTCGACAAAATAGACCTCGATATATGCTAAGTGTTCAAAGTGTTTGACATCCCTGTATTATTACAAAAAAAATAAAATGTTCTACAAACTACTCTATGCTACTCTATGAACTATAACTAATTCTGCACTGCTCCTGTTTCTCCTCTATTAAGGGTATCCTCCAAAGCGACCCTCGGGCAGTTCCTCACACAAAAATTGAAACAGAAACGAGTTAGAAAGCAGTAATAACAAATAGAGCTAAAAACGAATAAAAGATAAAAAAACAAAGGTTGAAAATCGACTACTAAGTCGTGCTCCCATCAATGACACTATTCCGGTGACACAGCCAAGCAACTTGGGTTAAGATGTCTCTAAGGGTCGTTGCAACCCAAATCACAAGGCACAATCAACAATAAAATCAAGACCACATAAAAATCAATCAAAGCACGAAAATCCTCGCTATTTATTTAACCTGGTATAGAAATCAGGGTCAAACACAAGGAGCACAGAAATATACGAAGTAATCAATATAAGGAAATTAAAACTAATTTTTAATTGTTTTTGTTTTTACAATATTTAATTTTTTGAAAATAAGGAACAAACCAATGCACAAAGAAACATTCACAATTTTTATTTAGGCAATTAATATACTAAATTCAGGAATAAAAATTTTATGTTTTTAAAATATGCAATTGCTTTTGGTAATTTTGTGGCTTTCTTTTAATTTTTGTTTGATTTTATAAAAATAAAATAAACACAAAATAGTAAGGCAGGGTACAACCTGGATTGTAGATCAAATTTAAAATATCAAATATGCTCAAATTCTTGGATGCAATTTTTATGGTAAAAATAGATAAAAATACCTAACTACAGAATCTGAGATCTCATTTTTTTAGTTTTGTAGAATTTTTAATGATTTTTATTAGATTTTTGGTCTTTTGTGATTTTTAGGGTTTTTATAAAAATATAATGGCACAAAAATTATACTGAAATAAGAAAACACTAAAACAAACACAGAAATTTTTATAGAATTTTTTGACTCTTTTAATTTTTTTGGTATTTTATAAAATAGACAGACCCATTTTTATGGGTTTTTTAGAAAATATTAAACAAAATTAAATCAAGTTATAAAAATTACCATAAATATTAAACATTAGAAGGAGCTAATGGTAATTTTTATGGAATTTTGGGACTCAGTTTAATAATTATTTGATTAAAAACAAGGGACACATGTTTTAGGGACCTATCTACAATCATGCTAAAGTTTCCAGACTAAACAATAACACAAACAAAAAGTCCAGGGGCGTTATCGCAAAAATCCCATAAAATATACGCACATGCAAATTAAATCACGTACAGGGGTATTTTTCAAATGTAGAAAATATTTTCATTCTAAATATAATAGTCAGAACATGCAAGGAAAGATATGCAAAAACACCACAAAATCACGTGCATGTGCACGTGTATCAAACTCGGAGGACAAAAGTGAAAATATTGGAGACATCAAGGTCTAATATGCAAAAGGTTTGAACTACAACTTTATTTAACAAACTAGAGAATAAAAACATGCAAACTGTAGGGAAAATAGTGCAAACTACCTTCGACAAGCGTGTGCGATACGTGTAGGGGATGTGTATCGGACTCTGGACCGACGTGGACATGCGGCTCAAATCCTCTGTTGTGTTAGATCTGACGGGAAAAAGGTTGCGACGGTGAGCAGCTGAGATCGAATCTGGTAGAGGCGGGCCGATCCGAAGGAGTAGAGAGGGTCTAGAAGAACTTGAGCCCGTCGAACTTTACTTGAGCCTCAAAAGTAATCCTCGTCTCTGATGATGGATTAGAAGGGCCCACATGGTCATGGAAGTCACCCGCGTCGAGTGGACGGGTCCGATGGGGGAGATATTGGTTGGATATGCATGGTGGTGAAGGTGGACCTGAAGCTCTCTGGCGAACCCTCTGGAGGCTAGAACGGGAGTCCTAGCGCGTGCAAACACCTGCGAAGGTAAGCTCGACTCGGAGCGATGCTCCGATCAGGGTTATTTGAGCTAAGACAAAAAGAAGCGACTATGGGGCGGGGTTCGATCTCCGGAAGAGCTGGTAGAGGAGATTCTGTCCTTAATCTCGGCCTGATGGTTGATCCTAAGGATGGTCAGAATGCGAGGGAAGATGGATGGCTATATGGCATGGTGATCTGAATGGATAGGCTCAGATGTGGGTGCTCTGACTCGTTAATCGGAGCAGGCGAAGGTGCGGCGGCGATAGATGACGTGAATGGATCGAATAGGAGAACGTAAGGGAGATGAGGGGTACCTGAAGTTCTAGATGAACTCTGAAGCTTCAGGAGAAGGTGGCAAGCGAGGTTATGGCCTTGACCGAGCAGTGGAAGGCTGGGAGGCTTGTCGAGACGGTGTACTCCGGCCACGAGGCTGAGCCACGTCTCCTGACCACCAAACTTCACTCCGATGGACTCATGCGGTCACTGTCACTCAACCTGAGGTAGTTGGGGATGGAAGAAGAGGCGAGGAATGAGCTACAGTGCCATGAGGATGGAGGAGATACTTTATAGGCTTCCCAAGGGTGTGAAAGAATTGGGCAAAGGCGCGTAACCCTAGGAAGATCCACACCTTCCTAGGGATCCGTGAAGATGCCGGACCTTAGGAGAAGGTGCGAGCGAAGATTCAGATCGGAAGGAGACTCAACTTGACCGGGAAAAAGGGGAGAACATGCTCCAGCGAGAAGGTTCGGGTCGAGTCAAGCCCTGGAAGAGACCGTTGACCCGAGTCAACAAAATGACGTGGACCAATCAGAAAATTCGAATGTACAAAAATACTTAAAAATTCAATAAAAATAATAAATGATTTTAAATAAAAGAATTCAAAATAAAAAATATTTTCTATTTTTCAAGGAATTTTCTGCATTTTTTTATTTTTTTACGAAAATAAATTAATCTCTATACAATAAAATGTATTATATACAGGTATAATATACATATGTATTTTGTACAATTGTTTTTATTTTGTTATTTTTAAATAAGTACTCCCATTTTGTATTTTATTTATTTACAACATATATTTAGGAGTCTAAAATATTTTTTATTTTTATTTTTATTTTTATTATTTATGCACATGTATATAGAGAATATTGTATGTATACATGTATTTTGTCCAAGTGAGAGATGATTTTATTTTTATTTTATTTTTTTTGATTTTTATTTTATTTTATTTTAGGGAAGAATACAAGGAGGTAAAAAGGATAAATTATTTTTAATTTGTCAAAAATAATTATTTACAGAGATAAGTGATATGTATTATATATAGTAGGACCTATCTCCATGTACTTATTTTATTTGTCAATCAGGTCAATGCTTGACCTTCTTTTGGAGTTCGGGTCACTCTATATTTATTCTAAATACCTCCTTCCATTTTATTTCACTTTATTCTTTTATTTTTGCACAAATACATGCTAAATATGCAATATAAACACATGCATGTATAATGCTAACTTATGATATTTAAACTTATCTAGGTGATGCTTTGCCAAGATAAATAGCTAAAATAAAAGTATAAATAGTTAGAATCGAGGATTCATCAATGGGGCATTGATTTAATAGGTCCATTCCCTAAGATTCAGGTATTTGAGTATATTCTTTTGGTTGTTAATTATGTGAGATGTTGGCTTGAGTCTATACCCGTCCGAACCGTAGATGCTAAGACTGTTTGCAGATTTTTGTGGAAGAATATCATTTCACAATTCGGGATGCCTAGAGTATTGATATCTGATGGGGGCCTCACTTTATCAAAGACAAGGTAAAGGTCCTTGCTAATGAGATCAGCATAGATCATCGAGTTGCCACTCCATATCATCCTCAGACCAATGGTCTTGTTGAAGTGTCGAACAGGAAGATCAAGACGATACTGCAGAAGGTAGTCTGCCCAGACCGAAAGGATTGATCACACCTTTTGGACTCAGTCTTGTGGGTATATCGGATTCCCTTCAAGACTCCTTTGGGTACATCTCCCTTTCATCTCGTTTATGGCAAGCCCTACCATTTACTTGTTGAGATTAAGCATAAGTCACTATGGGTTGTCACTGAGATATTATTGGATTAAGAGAGTATAGGAGATCAAAGAAAGGCAGAATTGGAAGCCCTGAAGGAGCTTAGAGATACAACTTTTTCAAACAACCTATAGTATAAGGAGAGAGTAAATGAATGGCATGATTCTCATATCAGCCATAAGCAGTTTGAGCCAGATCATAGAGTATGGTTGTTTGATACCATGCTTAGATTATTTCCAGGGAAATTATAGAGTAAGTGGAAAGGACCGTACCTGATCCTAAAGGTACACGACAATGGTAGTATCAACATATCTAAGATGTCACGTGAGTCCACCGTTCGTGTCAACGGTCAGTGCATCAAGCATTATCTAGATCATGATCCGCTGATTATTGACGTTGCCTCGATTCATTTTGCATGAGATGTGGTCTTTGACTCACATCAGTTGCATCACGTGCCTGATTATCACTGTCTTCCGCCTTGTATAGATCCAGATGTCCATATCACCTCATTCTTTAGTATAACATCCCATATTCATCTTGTGATTATGCTATACATAGGGTGTACTTTACCCTAACTACAAAAGAGGTGTCAGATTTTTTATTATTCTTTTGATTCTTTTTACCTCTGTTTTGTTGCCTATACTTATGGATATTTTATCCTAAGTATAGGGGAGGTAGACCCTGTACATTCTTTCACTCGGTTTTCCCTTTATGTACAGTATGATATACTTAGGATTACTTGATCCTAAGTATATGGGGATCACCGACTTCTTTTCATTCCATTCTTTTATTCGTCGTTGTAGTATAGATTTTCTTTTCACTTCCCTATACTAAGCACGAGTTATGTCTTCTTCATCGCTCTTTGATCACTCTGAGGACATCGTTAGAGCTAAGTATAGGGGGCGTTGTATATATTACTTACGTACTTTAGCCATAACTCATACTTTGTGTGAGTGTGTTAATAAATAAAATGGCTAAAAACCACAACCTAAAAATCACAAAAAATTAAAAAAATTTTCTTGTACATAAAATTCTTTCTTGCACATACATAGCCATTTGTAAAAGCTATTTTTATACAAATGTTTGTAAAAATATTTTGCTTGTAAAGTGTTTGTAAATATTTCTGTATCAAAATTATGTATATAGTACATTTTTTTTGTAAAATGTTTGAGAAATAAAAGTTTTCAAAAACCATTATGTAAATGTTTGTAAATAGTTTGCAAAACTTCTGCATTCATGCAATGCATTCAAACATTTTCAAAAATTTTGCACATTTCCAAAAACTTTGCATAAAAAGATTGTTGTAAATATTGGTGCATTCTTCTGAATCATAGTTGACATTTAAACTAGTCTGAAATTAAATTAGAAAATGGAGCTTGGTTAATACTTTAATCCACATAATGATAAGAGGAACCTTATAGGATTTAAGGTTAAGACTTTTCAGGTCCATTGGTGACTTAATTCTTTGAGTCCACTAGGCTATGTTCACATGTCATCTTGATGAGCGTAAGTAGAACACTTAACAACGCACACATGACTCTCACAGACAATGGCTTTACTTGCACCATCACCTTACACATAGCTCTCTATGGATGATGTGATGAGGAGGCAGTTTCCTTTGGCACAGGGTAGCATACGAGGGTAGTACTTCTAAGTAGAACCTCTCGTCTTCCTTTAAGGAGGGAAGTGCGTCTCAACTTGGTCTGGCGAGGTTGAGATCTAAAGATAGGAGCTGTGGGTTGCAATTCAAAAGAGGGATAGTCTAATGGCAAAAGAGAAAAAGTCCTTATGTATATATGCTACACCATGTAAATATGTTGTACATATGTAAATTTAAAAAAAAGTGCAAAAGAAAACTCCAAAAAATGGACAGGCCTGATAGAAAATAAAATGTCTATCGTAGTGTATATAGTCAAATAAAGCAAAGCTTATGTTACACCTTCCCATCTCATGAAGCTTGTAGCAGGAGACTTAGTTACACTGGTTGGTCTCCCAGGGATACATGGCTACACCGGTCATGGTCCATTCTCTTATTTTCCCTCTTCTTGAGCTGGTTGCACTTGAACTTAGAAGGGAATACCTCTCTCTTCGAGGAAAGAGCTACTAGACTGAGGAATTAGAGTTACCTTGTTGAGGGAGGTTGTATCTTTGTCATTTCCGATGTGGGGAGCTACCTATCACTTATATAGTGCAAGGAAAGATTCATTGTCATTAGAGTTTGTGTATGCAGACTTGTTTTGATCTAGATTTTTCAGGAGTCTTGACCATAGATTGGTGCAACTTAGAGGTTGTTGAGTTTTGAACTTAAGTCCAAATAAGGTTCCGACAAACTAATAATCCAAAGGTCTGATTGAGCTCCATATTTCAATTTAATGAAAACAAGTTTAATAATCAATCTTGATTCTCCTTTTTCTTTTCTTTTCTCTTTCACTTCCTTTTAAAATAAGTGATTGCTAAGGTACTAGCAAAGGTAAAGTATAGGAGGATGATGAATCCCTGATTTTCACTCTTTATTCTTTTATTTTAGCCATTTATCTTGGCAAAGCATCATGTAAATAGGTGTAAATACAGTAAGTTAGCACTCAACACGCATGTGTTAACATTATATAATTAGCATGTATTTGTACAAAAATAAAATAATAAGGGAAAAGAAAAAGGAAGAAGATATTTAGAATAAATACAGAGTGACCTGAACCCTAAGAGAAGGTCAAGCCTTTACCTGGTCGCCAAAGAAAATAAGTAGAGAGAGATATGGCTTACTCTATGTTGTACATATTACCTATATATGTAAATATTTATTTTTGATAAAATAAAAATAAAACATTCTTTCTACCTCCTTGTATATAATACTAAAAATAAAATAAAAATTAGAAAAATAAAAATAAAAATAAAAATAAAATCCTCTCTCACTAGTACAAAATACATGTATACATGTCTTACTCTATATTTATTTTATACATGTAAATATATCATAAAAATAAAATAAAAATTATTTTGTACTCCTAAAAATATGTTGAAAATAAATAAAATACAAAATTAGGGTATTGGTGTACAAATAACAAACTATAAATTAGTGTACAAAATACATTGGTATATTATACTTATACATAACACCTTATATTGTATATACACTAATTTATTTTTCATAAAAATAATTAAAAATCACAGAAAATAGTTTGAAAATTAACAAACTTTTTTATTTTATACTCTTTTTATTTTGAATTCATTTACTATTTTTTATTGATTTTATAAATTCTTTTTTATTGGTTGGGACCAAAAGTTGACTGTAGGTTAATGCCCTCTTCCATGCTTGACCCGACCCGACTCCGCTAGTCGGAGGATTTTCTCCCTTTTTTCCCGATCGGGTCAGGCCTCCTCTCAACCCGAATCTTTGCCCGAGCCTTCTCCTAGGATCCACGAACCTCGCGGATCCCTAAGAAGGCACGGATCTTCCTAGGATTGCATGCTTGCTCTCGATTCTTCCAACACCTTGGGAACCCTATATAGTATCTTCTTCCACCTCCACTACAATGTAGCTTGTGCCTCGCCTCTTCTCTCATCCCTAGGAAACATCAATGGAGTGACAACAACTGGAGGAGTCCGTTGGATCGAGTGTTGGTGGCCTGAAGCATCAGCTCGGCTACGTGGCCGGCGAGCGCCTCTGCGTCTAGCCTCCCTGCCTTCCGCAATGAGGTCAAGGCCACAACCCCGACTCCCATCTTCACCAAACGTTGCTGATCTCATCTAGACTCTTAGATACTGCCCATCCTTCTTCATTTTCCCAGTTCATTCTGATCTATCCATTTTGCTCCGCCGCACGTTCACCTGCTCTGAGCAGCTGGTCGGAGCCCCGTTATTTGCACTCATCCATTCAGATCGAACCTACGCCTCACCCTCCATCTCGTGCCATAATATGATCATCCTTAGCCTTGACCCCTAGGTATAGATTAAGGTCGGGTCCCCTCTTTCCATGAACGGTGGTGACCCAACTCCCATCCATCCTCGTTTCTTTCCTATCCAACTCCAATAACTTGGATCAGAACGCCGCCCCGAGCCCTATCTTTCATTTACAGGTACTCTTGCACGATAGGAACCTCGTTTGGGTCCTCTAGTGGCTCCTCGGAGCAGCTCCAGGTGGAGCTCCTAGTCCCGACCTTTTGACCATCATCTAGCTGATCAACCCCCGGCATTTGACGCGGAGCACCCCTCCGGAGATATTGGACCATTTGGAGGCTCGATCAGTCTAGTGGATTCGCACCAGTTCCCGATTCAAATTCTCCACCTGCCAGTTCATCCACCATCTTCCTCCATCGTTGGATAAGGAGTAGAGCACCAATTTTGATCTGAGCCGATTGTCGAGACAACTTTTCAGACCGTTGGATCCTAACTGACAAGTCAGATCCTGTCGCACATCCCCGACATACCCTGGACAGTCAGATATTGGCTGCTAGTGATTAGGACCGTACGCAATCGTCGCCTCCAGAGCCTACCACATGCCCTGTAGAGGGTATTTCGTATATTTTATCCCGTATTTACATGATTTTCTTGTTAGTCTAATGAATAAAAGTTATAGCATAGATATTTAACAGTTTGAACCCTATGTTTTAATATTTACAGTTTAGTCCTTCTGGATATTAGATATGTGCATGTACACGTGAGTTGTGGGTTATTCGCATGATTTATCACTGAGCTTTATACATGTTATGTTTTGAGTAGGAACTTTTTTATTATTGCATGTATACCCTTGTGTGTATGTTTTTAAGCACGTGCGTGAATTTATTGGATAAATTGCAAATTTAGACCTGAGCTTTTTACATCTACTATCATTTGGTCCTGAAACTTTTAGATAATTATCTTTAATCAAATAATTACGAAATCAACTCCAAAAATTTCATAAAAACTACTTTTAACTTTTGTTAACATGTAATATTTTTGATAATTTTTGTGAATTAATTTAGTTTTATTTGATATTTTCTAAAAATAAAAAAACAACTAAAAATTATTCTGTCTATTTTATAAAATACATAAAAATTCAAAAAATTATCAGAAAAATTCCAATAAAAATTTTTGTGTGTGTGTTTGTATATGCTTCGTGTTTAGTAGATTTTTGCTTAAAAATTCCTTGTAAAACCCCTAAAAATTACAAAAGGCTCAAAAACTTATAAAAATCATTAAAAATAATAGAAAATTAAAAAATATAATTCCAGTTTTTGTTGTTGTTAGTTATTTTCATTTACTTTCTCATATAATTGCTATCTAGGACATTATGACACTTTAAGTGATTTTAACTTGTAATTTTCTCCTAGTTGTGCATTATTTCACGGCTTATCCCTTGTTTGATTTTTTATAAAATCACATAAAAATTGGGAAATCCGATAAAATAACTAAAAATATTTGAATATTTAAAAAAATATAAAAATATTTTTGTTTCCTATTTTAGAGCACTTCTGACCTTAATAAAAATTGAAAAGGCTTGCTTGTGTGTTTATTGCTCCTATTTTCTTTCTCGCCTTATTTAATTGAACAATAAAAAAAGTTGTAAAATTAAAAACACAAAAATATGCTTTCTATTTTCTGATTAGGACTACTTAGTACACTTCTGTGCTCCTTGTGTTCGACCCTGGTCGCTATACCAGATTAAATAAATAGCAGAGACCGCCGACCTTCCCTTATTTTGATTGATTTATCTAAGTAGTTTCTATTTTCTTGATTAAACAAATTGATTGGCTAGGTACAACAACACTTTCTTCTTTTTCCATCTTAATCGATCGGATTTTCGTGTCTTCACTTGTGTTTCTCTTTGTTTATTTCTTCTTCATTTTATTTGATATTATTATAGAACTGTTCTGACTTCATCCTCTGTTTGATCTTATTGCGAGGGACCACAATGTGAGGAGGACTTCTTAGGAGGGCATATGCACCCTAGCAAGATGGAGCCAGTTTTTTGACTTAGTTGGCAGAAGAGAGCAGCAAGGGAAGACTTAGTAGATCTTGAAGAGCAATCCACTTTGTATTTTATTTTATTTGTAATTTAAGTGAGAGGGAGACATATTTGTAATAATTAGACTCTCCAGGACATTGACACTTCATGAGGTCTAATGCTAGGTGATTGAGCTCTAGTTCTAGGATTTTCGAGTAAATTGATGAAAAAATAAACCGGACCTACTATTCTAAAAGAAGAATAGTGTCACTGAATTGATCAGGTGAATTTTACCAGAAAATTTATTTTTTTATTATTTATATTTATAGTCATAAACTAATATGTATATCAATATGTACAGGAGTATCGAACGCAAGGATGAAAACATTGGAAAACTAAGGTAAAATAATAGAGGGACTAAGGTAAATGAGTTTTCTCATTTTTATTTATTTTTAAGGATTTTTATGGATTTTTATTTGATTTTGTGGATTTTATATTGTTTTTGTGATTTTATAGACCTATAAGTCAAGAAATGTATGTATTTTATTTATATTTTTTATTTGATTTTTAGTTCTTACTTTTTATGTTTTTTTAATTTTACTTCATGTTTTTACGAATTTTTAAAGGTTCTTAATATTTTTATGGCTTTTGAATTGAAAACACATACTTATTTTTTATTTTTAAAATAGTACATAATAAGAAAATATTTTATTTATTTTATCAAAAAGTAGATGAAATACCTTTTTAATAAGGTATTGTACATTTTTGTGGTTTTTGTTGAATTAGTTATGGATTTTTGAATTTTTATGTATTTTGTTTTTTTATTGATTTCAATAATCACTTTTTATTTTGTTTTTAGTTTTATATGTAAAATATATTAAAGATATTGTACGTGATTTTTTAGTATAATTAAAACTATTTTCCATTTTTTATTAAAACTATTTTTCCATTTTTTATGTATTTTATAAGTGTTGTGTATTATTTTGGTATTTTTAGAATTTACTAAATTTTTTTATTTTTTTAAAACTATTCTAATATTATATACTAGGTATTTATATGTATTTTATTTTTATAATTTTATTTGGTTTTAATATGTATATAATATATACAGTATTTAATATTGTATACTAAGGTGTATATGTAATAATTTGGTAATTTTGGGACATATGTGAAATACGCAGAAACACTAGGGTGAATCACACTAAAACCCAATGGCCATGTCATCTCCATGTGAAGTGTCCAGCATCTATACCTATATATTATAACAATAAAGGCAAGGGTTAATGCATAAAAGACCACTAAGTCATGTACGCGTGTACGTGATACGTGAAGACGACTACCTGTTCGAAATTATTACAAAGCGAGGGGGAGGCAAATTAGAAATTTACCATACCTTCACATGTAGCATACATGAGGCGCTTAAGTCGTGGGAAACAATTGGAATTGTAGTTGGTACGTGGTGCGTTCTACATCGCCCTATGGGATCTAATCAAGTGAAGTTCCTTTGATATGGTTGATCGATTGTTCTCACTTGAGCAACATGGAGTGATGTAGATTGCTTCTCTTTTATTGATGTGATGTTATCTAGAACCAGAGTTCCTCCCCAAATCTCCTCAAGTGCTGCTACCGGTGCTTCTCACCAAGTGCTATGGACTCATTCAAATCTCCAGGAGGCTGGTTAAATTTCGATTGCAGATGATGCTCCATGTTCAACTCTACTTCATGGTCTTTGTGCTGCTATTCTTGTCTTCAGATGATGTAGTGGAGTCCAGATTGGTGGATGATGATATATTTCCGATCAGATGCTTCCAGATGAAGCTCACAGACTCAAATGATGTTTGCGATTTCGATGTTCTCTTCCATGTAGTTGCATGCGGTGCAAACGATTGATCTCCGATGGAAGTTGTGTGCTAGATGTTGCATCGACTCACTGATGTCTTGCTATATCTTCGAGAAGTGATTGAATCCTTGTACTCCTGCAGGAAGCTAGAGTGAATGGAGTGGATCAGAGCTCGATCTCCGATCCGATGACTGATGGATCAGTTTTAATGGAGGATCTCACACGAGAATTGGAATTCGAATGAGATCCGATAATCATCACCTCGATAGTAGTGTAATGGATCTGTGCTAGAGATCTTGATTTCATTTGAATTCAGGTGTTGCTCGATTCTCAGATCAATCGATGTTGCTGCTTAGGAACTGCTAGTGTTCCGCTATTCTTTTGGAGCTACTCATTTTGGCTTAATATTTCCATATGCTTCGATAAATCTTTAGGACCTGCAAGGAAGAGATAGACTCGTGGTCGAGGCCTCGATTCCAAATGGAAAAGTGGAAGGGTGAGCTGAGAATACAAGCGGAGATAGAGGGTAGGAGTCTTGCGATTGTCCACCGGATGTGAACGATCATGATAGTTTGCGTGAGGTAAAATGAAGGCGAATGAGAAGGAGATGCAAAGATGATGATCAATTTGTTGGAGCTAACTTTGGACGAGCAGAGGGGAATCAGAGGAAGGAGAATCATAGGAGAAGAGATAGAAGGATAACCTAGAACGGAGAAGGAACAAATGATGTCGGATGTCAAAGGTATTTTCCTGTGGACAGAGCTCGACGGAGCTCCACGGTAATAGCCATAAATATATTTTTATAATATTTTTCTGATGTAATATATACACTTAAATAAATAGGTGTATTTATTTTATAGATATAGAATTGGCATTTCATCCGTATATTTTTTATATGTATTTTATTTTAATGTTTTCTTTATGGTTTTTATTTTAGTTTTAATATGTACATATACTATGAATAATATTTACAAAATTATAAAAATATAAAATAAATAAAATAAGAAAGAATAAATAAAATAATTATTTTATTCGAGTATATTATGCAATAAGGTCCGCAATTGGTTTTCATTTACACTACACAACCATTCGTATTTAATTTTTACTAAACATGTAAAGGTGATAAGTTAAACCATGCATATACATATAAAGGTGATTTCCCTTTATCTTACTTTTTCTTTAAAATCACATGAAGGATAGAGCCCATCCTTAGAACTTCACCCATTTTAGGAATAGTCATGTAAAATTTATATTGATAGCACTGGATTTGAGAGGAATTACATATATACTACGAAATCAGGGGCATATAGAAGCAATGAGAAAACAATTGGGTTATAATGATGGTGCAACCAGAGATATCTATAATTTGTCATAAATAACTTAATTAGGTCCCTGTGTTTTTAAGAAATTAAAGAGTACTGTAAGCATAATATCCGAAACAACACATGGTTGATGTTTATTAATAGACTATCTTCTATGCAAATAAATAAAAATATGGTCACTGAGATCTTATTAAATGAAAGATAATCACCTAAAGATATATGTTGCACATTAATAGTCAAAGAAAATTTATTAAAAAGATAGTGCCACTCAAGGTATAATTAACTGATAAATACGAATATCAACATTAGGTGAAGTCGTATTGTCTCATGGCATAGATGCACGGTGATGAAATATACTTTGGTTCTCATAAAAAGTACACTTTAGATTAACTGAAATATATCTATATGTGTATATGATCTGAGGTTCTAATACCTTTAACGATGACGGATATAGCATAATTTCCAGGCATTGTAAAGCCATGACAATCGACTAAACAATGAACAAAGTACTTGTTACTGTGATAAGGATTCGAACCACACTTAGAGAAGTTTTTATCTAATATCGATAAGTAAAATTCTACGGATCTGATACCTATATTTAGAGATCGAAAATTCAGATATGATTTTTATTGATACGTAAAATCCTAATTCGATACATACATTAGATCCAACGCATACCTATCTCTACCGATGCTTACATCGGGTGGTCGTGATAAAATTATGGATTAACACCTCCGGCGGCAAAGAAACAGAGTGCTAGAACCTTTTCTAGGAAGAACTGTTGATTGCAGGATCAGTGATGGCAACTTTTCGTACTTATGGCATGGGGATCATCTACTATGGACAGTAGGGTGTCAAGTTCGATATTCGCTCAAGTTCGATTCGCTAAAAGTTCGATTAAGATTTGGTTCCAAAATAAACGAATCGAACTTGAACACAAGTTTAAGATTGATTAAGTAAACGAACCGAACCTAAAAAAATATAGATTTCATCAGGTTCGATCCGTTTACATCTCTACTGGACAGTGCTATTTTGATATTTCTGATATTGAGGACTTTTGTTAGACTTTACTTTGCCATGTGCATGTGCGGGCTCCTTTACCTTCCCATTATGCACTGCTCTAAACTTAACCTCCCTTGTTCTTTTGAGTCCAATATGGGCTCGACTGCACCACTTTTCCTTTTGATTGGTTTTAATAGATGAACGACCCTTGATCTTTTTAAAAAAAAAAACTCAAATATATAAAGTTCATATATTTTCTCATAAAATATCAAATTATGAGAATTAAAGCAGAAACAACCTCTTGGATGCATCTCAAGAAATAAAAATCTTTGAATATTATCTTTTATGTTCACATGCATATTGTGCAAAGAGCTAGCCTCGAATAACCAAAAACCACTAAAATTTGGTGTATTGATGCTATCTTTGAAGTTTTTGAAGTATTATTTCTTAGTAGCTAAGCATTGTAATATTTCTCAGCAATGTTAAATAGTATGTAACTAGAAACCATATCAAACATAAAATATATAGAGTATTTGAAATCCAGTCTATGTCACAATGATATGACAGAAGATAAAATGTTAACATATATTATAAATTTGACTAAATCAAAAAGGAAAGAGCTTCAATCTACTAAGAATGGATTGGGCATCGAATATGAACCCTCTGAAATAATATACTATTTTGACAAATGCAAAGTGAAAATTGATATATCTTTACTTGTGTAGAGACTAACATTTTGCGACAAACCGAAATGAAGTCTTATAGCCTCTCACCATATATAGTTGAGATAATAGATGCAAGTTACATGTTGTGTTATGGATTTAAGCTACTCAAAGCATATTTAAACACTTGAAAGAATAAACTGATTCAAAGAAGTCTATCCAATATATAATTTCTAGTTACGAAAGAGCACTCGAAGAATATGTGACCCGATGAAGATTACAACAGCTCAACACACAAAGTATGCATGTTATTTCATAAAATATCAAATTCTAAGGATTACAATATCTCGGATGCAGCTTAAGAAATAATATCTTTTAAATAGTATCTTTTGTTTCCTATGTATAAATAGCCGAAACTGCTAAAAACTAAAATCTAGCGTTATTTGCTAAGATTTTTTAAAAAATCTACGATAATGGCACCAATATATAGTAGAGGTTGTAGGAAGTCATAAATAAAGCTAGATTTTTTAATAATAATAAAAATCTTTTGACCACGTACAGTAATAGAAATTGCCACGAGACTGGATGAGGTCATCCACTGGATTTCAAGATATTGGTTTTCTCTTTCTATTCCATTGTAATTCATGCATCTACTTGTTTACAATTTGATCACTGCTATAAATCAGTTTAAATCAACAAACAATCTAATATAATATAATATTAGTTGACGTATCTTCCATAAATAAATATATAACAATGACTATTATTCCTTACTTTAAATTTGAAATGAATAATCATATTTACCGCGATATTCCTAACGAAGAATCATATAACAAAGGCTGTTCTTTACTTTTTCTTCTAATAGTTGCTAAATTTAGCAATGACAAATATGATTTTTGACGAATAAGTTAACTCGTCGTTATATGTACATTTAACAATGAATGTAACATCTTTATGAAGATTTGAGAACTGGTGGCATGGAGACAGTTGATCCAGATATTAGCAAGGACATGAAGATCATTTGGTCTTGCAGGTTACCAAGCAGGATCAAAGTTTTTTTGTGGTGTTTGAGGAAAAATAAGCTGTGTGACAAGGTGAGGAGGGCAAAAATCTTGGGAAATCAGGAGGTGAGTTGTGATAGATGCGGATATCAGATGGAGAACGCAGAACATATTTTTTTCACATGCGAGTCGTCAGCAAAGGTCTGGAGGGAAATGGCTATCCATTGGTTAGACGTGAGCAGCTCGATGAACTTTTGGGAGACAATAAGGAAGGTGGGAGGAAGCTCCACAGACGATGTGTCAAAAGCTTTTGCGGTGCTCTGGGCGATCTGGCTAGCAAGAAACGAGTTCATCTTCAAGAATCAGAATTTCTACTCAGAAAATGTTGTATCTCACTGTAGGGCTTTAATTTGTTTCTGGGAGGGTCGATAATTTTTGATGTAATCTCGAGCTCTATTGACTTAATATAATTCCGTGGTGACTCCCAAATTGGGAGATCACCCTCCTTGTCATCAAAAAAAAAAACAATGAATGTAACATTTGTTAATAAATCATAAGTACAAAATATTATTTGACAATGAATAATATTCGTTACTATATCTTTAACATCGGAAGATATGGCAATGAATATTCAAATTTTTCGTTGTCTTACATCCAATTTCTTGTGATGTTGATGGGTGATAAATTGTCATTTGAAGCTGCAAGAAGAGAAGCATATTCTCGATTATACAAATTACGATTATGGTTTTACACCTTCAATATCCTCTAAATAAATATAACGATCCTTGAAAAAGTACCATGAAAAAAATCAGATAAGGAATAGGCACGCAAAACACAAACTTATTACTTATATTTCATAGAGAACTTGATAACAATGACAAGAGTGACACTTGAAGATGCATACATAGATGTATCATCTTTTGCTTTTATTTATTACATAGATATCACATACTTGTTTATTTTCAATCTACTAGTTTCTACACCATCTTCGGCATGAACCATAATAATATCCACCACAACAGTAATATTTGTCCCTAGGGCACCAGTGTCGGCAATGTCCGTCATAAGTCCAACCACCACAGCATATGTGAGTTCCAAGATAAGGGTGAGAATCCATTGAAACCTCATCTACATAGGTTAAAAAAGGTTAATATGCATTAAGGTTCATAATTTCAAGGATGGATAAAAACAAATCTAATATTATAATAAACCCATCGTGAATGAGATTTTGCACTAATAGGAAATCTAACAAATCCTTAAAAAGGGAAGATAGTTGAGGAATATGGTAAGATAAGAACAAGCATATTACCCGTTTTTTCTCCATCAACATTTTTATTTGCCATGATTAAAACATTTTGAGAAAGAAGAATAATTGTAGCCATGAATATGGCCAATGCCACGAGTTTCCTGGAAGGCATTTCTCAGCTCCGACTATTTGAAGTAAAAAGCTTATATTGCTGGATGCCCTTAATCAACGATCATGTGTCCTATATATAGCCTTTCCAGGTGCACTAGGATCAAGACTATGTAATTGCATGTATGCTCTTTTTTGTGATTAAATATATCTCCTTTTGAATAAAATATTAGGATGTTGATGTGGATGGGTTATATCATAAAAAATTTATTTCTCCCATGTGAGGATAATGCTTGACGAGACTTATAATATAGTGTCATTGTTAAGACTTGTTCCAATGTCCCATCACATATTATTGAATTCAAATAAAATTTCAACATCACGGTAGTAAAATTTAGCATTGCGTCACTTGGACATCTATTTTGCCATTTTTATTAGATGATGTTGAAATAAGATACTAGTATTGAAATTGAAAATGAACTCAGGATTTTTTTATATCCAATACTTGCAGTGAAAAAGAGAAAGTTTTGATAATTAGCTCCTCAAATGATCCAATGTTTTCTTCCTTTTCAGATTAATTAACCAGCAAGATATTAAAGAAAATCCTTACGTGGACAACAACCAAAGGCAACAGTTTGTATGATTATGACAAAGGCGATGTGATCGAGAATTTCTTAGAGATAAGGGGACGATTTTGTTGACTTTGTAATCTATTCAGATAAAAGTGGAAGATTGATCCTAGTAGGAAGAATTAAATTTATTATGATATACACCATCCATATCTTTCTATTTTTTAAATTTTTTCAAAGATGTTGAACTTGTCAACATGCCACCATTTTATACAAAAGTTGATTTATTTCGTCACAAAGAATAACGTTCTAGATCCTATTGAATGGTCTTCATCCATGTACAACAAAAAAGGAATAAATATATGACACATGATCAATTAAGTGCATCCAATCATATAAGCTTATGGCTTTAAAATAACAAGATAGAAGATATGGCTTCCAAGCCTCAGATATATTGGTCATATTCATGGTTACAACTGTTCTTATTTATCTAAATGTTTTAATTATCATGGATGAGAATGTGAATATAGAAAAGTTGGTACACGAACTTGTTCTTATACAAACTTTTACCATTTTTAAGGATTTCTTGAATTTTTTATTTGATGCAATTTCTCATTAATAACACGTCATTAAATTAAACTATTTTATGTGGTTTCAGTAGGCTCTCACCCTTATTAAGGCACTCATTCTTCTTGCGGTGGTTGGACTTATGGTAGACACTGCCGACATTGGTGTCCTAGGGATAAATATTATAGTTAGGGCGTGTGCTAATAGAATATATATTCCTATAAATATTCGATCGGAGTTTGTCAAATAAAAATGGTGCTTCACGCTAATAGAAGTTCATACTAGGGTGGTTTCATCATTGCATCATATAGATTAGTTTAAATTCATACATGAATCATTTTGCACATAGACTATTGGAGCAAGGTACATGATTCAAACTCTTGCATCCGCATTCATATTTTCCCGAACATCGACTTTTCCAACATCCTCCTTTATTTCATTGGACTTGAAATAAAAGTAATTTGAAAAATTATTAGGAGATTCATTGGATGAAAAAATATCCAAAAAGTGAAAGCTGAAAAAACATCTAAAATCGATAATGCTAACTCCACTAGACCTTAAAATAAACGCAATGGACTTCACTCATTAATTTGGGGAGAGATATCCCCTCCTTGTTGCATATACCATCCAGACCTAAGAGGATGAGGATGTATCCATAAGGATTAGAGCAAAAAATCTATGGACTTATGCCCAAAGCAACCTTGTACTGTCAGTCGATGCTCAGTTCAGATACAAGAACTTTCCTTTAACCATAGAAAGTCATTTTGATGTGTCCAGCTTCACATTCCCTTTTGGGCCTGATATAACCTGATAGCTCGAGCGCATGGTTCTATTGTTTGGGGTGGGGTTGGGGGTGAAGATATATATTAGGCGACAAGGAGACAACTTTTGTGAGTTTGATTAATAACTTCATTAATCACATAACTCTAAAATTGAAAAGATAATGATCGATCCTTTACGATCATCAATTAGTTGAGTAGGATGAACTGAAGGTTTGTTTTGCGTATTGCTTTTGATCTCTGTTGAGTCTATTGTGTTTTTTCTATGTCATTAGTAGTCAATTTTTCTTCCTTAGTGTCTTGTTTTTATTTCTTTTCTTTTCGGCCTCCCTCCCACCCTTATATGAGTTTCCAATTGTATTCTTGTGTCATCATTTCCATTTATTTTTGTCTTTCTTAAGTCACGATGATGGGTAGATGATTGCTTCGGCCAGATCTTTCATCCCTCCTTCCATGCATGCCTTCTCATTCATGTAGGTCGGTTCGAGATGTCCCTCTTCCCAAACCAAAGTCCAATCATGTCCCCTCTTTATTTTCTTCATCTTCTTTATCTCTTTCATTCCACCTTCTTTTTTCCCCTACAATATCACTTCCTATTTGTACTAAGCGTCTTGAGTTAGGAGTTGAGGTCTACGGAGATAACACTGAGCAGATAAAAGAACCGAGCAGATATCATGATGGAATGAAGGTGTAGTCATAAGGAGATGTTGGTGAGCAGGGAGATTCAGGAGTGATGTCAGCTTCTACTTTAAGTTCATTCATTATGGATCAAAAGTTTATTTAGATGTTGTTAAAGTTTACTCAAGAATTACGCAAGGAATCATATTTCCATATATGATGAGTATGAAAGTTTCTGTGAATCTCAACCATATACGGGCATCACTTCGAAGGAGTTGAAGATGAAGATCTTCACCTTTTCTCTTCTGGATAGAGCCATGAGATGGCACATACAGTTGAGGAAGAAGATCTCTACATGGGGTGACCTATAGATTTCGTTTTTGCAGTGATTTTACCTCCACCATAGAGCAAAGATGATGCAATCGATTATTAGAGATTTTACCCATGACCCCCATGATCTATTGCATGATTCATGGTTGAGGTTTCTTGACCTCTTGAGGATATTTCAAAATCACAAAATCTCGAAATTTGTCCTTGTATAGATATTCTATTGGGGGATGACTGTAGAGCAAAAGGCACTGGTCGATGGCTCATGTGGTGGTTCACAACAATCTCGATGTTAATTTACTTTGGACTATATTAGAGAGATTTATGATATCTCGTAAACTTTCCTGTATCCACAAGATTATTTACTTGAGACAACACACAAGGGAGATGTAGGATCAGACATGTGTGATCCATTTCATGAGAATTAAGATATTACATGATAGATAATGGACATGAATACTGAGGCAACACAAATGATGGACGATGAGACAGACACAATGACTTTCCATCTTTAGACACTGATCCATTTTATATTTATTTTCCAGTTGGAGTTCGAGCTAGTTCCATACTTCATTAGGGCCAAATGAGCTGAGCCAGCCCCTGGCTCGGGCTTGATAAGCCCAGCTGGGCACGGGCTCGATCTCGAGCTCATTCGAGCCAAGCCGAGCTGGCTCGAGCTCTGGCTTGATGAGCGCGAGCCCTTATCGAGCTGGCTCGGGCTCAATAAGGCTTGAGTCGAGCCCCTTATCGAGCACGAGCTCCTTATCGAGCCCGATCTGGGCTCAAGCCCAAGTTGAGCTTGTTAAAGAAAACATGTACTTTTTGGTGGAAAAGTGTTATGTGTGGGTTCGAACTTGAGACCTGCTTTATCAAAGATTATGTTCCTTACAAGTAGGCCACTATCCAAGTTATGTATAAAATCTTAATTATAATATATTTTGTAACATTATATTTACTTGTAAAAAATTACTAATTTTCTAATACGTGGTAGGGGGCAAATGTGTGGGTAGGAATGGGATATGAGAATTGGGCCATGACTCGTGACTCGTAGGAGGGTCAAAGTTAGTGGAGGGAAAATTGCAAAGAGCTAATTTTATTTTGTTTGTATTATATATAAATCTATAAATATATATATTTCTTATCGAGCCCCTTATTGAGTTATCGAGCCAAGCGAGACTTGGCTTGAGCTTGGCTCCTTAAGCTATCGAGCCCAAAATTCTGGCTCGGACGCAGCTCCATAGCCTAATGAGCCAGGCTCACGAGCCCTTATCGAGCCGAGCCTGAGTCTGGCTCATCGAGCCATGACTCAATAGCTAGCCCTATACTTCATAGTTCATCATTGTTGGATACCACCTCTTTCGGTATTCCAAGAAAAAGAGCAGAAGCCCACGTTCTTTCATCCACTTCAGTTTACATGTCATGAACAACAATATTTCATTCCAAAAAGACACTTCTCATATTTCTATGGATAATTTGAACCATTTCAGTAGCTAGATCCATATGTGGGACACCATTCTGATATGCCAAATATAGATAGTCCCATATATGAGCCTTTCATCTTTCTACTACAAGAGAATGATACTTTTCATGAGGATCAAATGATTGCCAGCATCACTGCAACTCGAGGATCAATTTCAGACACTTACAAAGCATTTGAGTTATTGACCAATAGCACTTCTAGTTTCCAGAGTGTTCATAGGAAGTCCATAGCTGTTGAGGCACTTTGGTGCGAGGAGTTTGTCACTAGCAATGGTACATATTCACAGTTAGATACATATTCCTCGTTCTTCACCTACGAGTTTTCCTTCCTCCTAAGGTCTATCTGTGGGAGGATGCAACGTGTTCTTGTACTCGGTTTCACTTCCTGGGTATGCATCCAATATGTTAGATCACGAGACTGAGTCGTATGCTTCTTCTAAGTCTGAGTCTTCTCTCCTTGATGACCCTCACGAGGATGAGCCATGCCTTGAGATATTTGATGACTTCTATGATTTATCTTCATTATGGATATCGTATATCAAATTTCTTAGGGAGTCTCTTTATCTTTACTTTTCATACCTTTTTAAATTGTGATTTATGTGGTGGATTCTATGACTGGTCCTTATTTCTCCACATTTAATTTTCTCATCTCTATTTATTCACCTCACTCTTTTCTTGAGTCAATGATATCGCTTGAGCTAAAGGCCCCTGGCTTAGTTTTCATTGCTCTTTTCCCAACAGTAGACACCCACTTGAGTGTTTATATGGGTATCACATTTACATTATTGACTTCGATGTTGTTCTCACATCGAAACAACGACGAGAGTACAACATTCACCTTACAGATGTTGTCTTGAACCTTGATACTACTTTGTCCTAGCCATTGCGCACAGTTAGGGGTGTAAACTCTAGCACTTGTTGAGAGGCACCTCAATATTGTCTACTTTGTATATATGTGTTTCGTTTTTTTCTTCCATTTTTTGTTTTACATTCTAGGTCTCGCTTAGGATTTTTGTGTCTATACTTAAGATGAACTTGATCCTAAGTATAGGGGATTTAGACACAAAGTTTTTCTATTTTTATTCTATTTCATTACTCATGTTGTTTCTTATACTTAGGGATCCTTTTGAAGGATACGGTAAGATCATTAAGCCCATCACAGAAGCGTGAGGATCGCATCGTATGCAATTGGGAGTGACTAGTCACACTAGTTTCTCGAGGCAACGGAAATTAAAGAAATTTCATGCAATGAAACCACATGATCCATGAACACTTCTCGGATCGTTTCGTATAAAACACATAAAAGTATTAGGGTTACCTCTTAAAGCGTGATTGCGATCGAGTCTCTAAACGAAGAGACCTCCTGCCTCAAGTCCGATCCGTCGGAGGAGACGCTAGCGAGCGCGTTCATGAAATGTGTGCTTCTTGCAATCCATGTTGATGATACAACCGGTGAATCTCCTGATATCGTCACACAAGATATGATGTCTTCTTCACGAGCTAGGTGCACCGAAGAAGACAGAGATCCACGAGAAAACAATTCGGTAGCATAATTACGTGCTGCAGCGAGAGAGATTCTCTCTAGGGCTCCATGGTGGACGGCTACAAGAGAGAGTGAGAGGGCGTGTAGAGAATGAGAGAGAGAGAGAGAATTGTTGTTGTAAATTAGAAGAGAAAGGGGTGCCTCTTCTTATATAGGGTTTTGGGAGTCCATGGATCACAATCCATGGACTACACAAAATCAATGGATGAGATTGATTTGTGCTTCTTTCGATAGCCAAGATTTTGTTAGAAAGACACAACAACAAATTAATTTAATTTTAATTAAATATGTATTGATAAATTAATATAATTTAATCCTAACATTAAATCAATCAAATTTGGAGATATTGGAGAGGAGATTGCCTCACCCTTTCCTAATGGGAGTTGGTGGGAATCTTATGTAATCTCGTGAGATTACATTATTCCATGGAAATCTCCAATATTTACAACAATACTTGTTGTAAATTATTCTACAAAAATAATTCATAATTATTTTGTGAATATCGCAATCTTGCCATTGGAAAAATGTGAATCACATTCACAACCTAAAATAAAATGTAAATTACATATTCAATAATTATCCAATGTGAATCCAATTCACATCAACATTTAATAAACAAATTTAAGTTACAAATAGCTCTCTCTTATATATTATAAATCACATTTATAATATATATGATTAATAGAGATAGTGCTATCCACATTATTCATATCCATGATAATTAAATAATATTTAATCATCTTGGATCTCTATTCTCATGTGCCTAAATAATATGAATCATATTTACATTATTCACATAACTCTTCTTAAAATATGAATCAAATTCATATTATTCATGATAATTAAATCACATTTAATTATCAACTTTCTCAATGCTCGGATATATAATATCAACACTGAAATTATCCTGAACTTTTTCAAGGATAATGCGCTTTCTCTGCGGATACTTGGAGATAAGGATTGGGCGATTGTATTGTTCCTCGTATAGTGACTTGGATATTGAGATCACATCTCCAATCCAGATCTTGCGGACCTCTCATAGATGCTTGATTATAGAAAGACCGCAAATCTAATCTTCTTATTGCATATGAATCACATTCAGATCAATTGAAGTATTAGATCAATTTTACACTATCTACTTCATGGTTTTATCTTTAAGTTTCTTATTTGATCATTGGGAGTCGATATCGATCACATACTTTCGAAAAGCATATATCATACCTAGGTCTTGATCATATACTTTTCAAGAGTATATATCAAACCTACAAATTCAGTTAAGCTTCCAAAGCGAGATGACCATGCACGGAATTTGAGTCTTCCCAATGTCTCATGAGTGAGCTCATGTCTTTCGGTTTAAAAAATGAACATGAATGATCCCTTTGAGAGATCGTATTACTCATATGCCCTTGTATGCACACCAACACACCTGTGTATAGATCTTGGTTAGGTCATCAACCAATTGGTTCACCGAATGTACGTACTTAGACATATAGTAACACATCTTTCTCTGATGCGTGCTTATATCGTAACAACATACGACATTGGACTTTGGTTATCTCGATTTCATTAAGTCAACTCTTTGACCTAACTTATCTAATACCTTCGAATCTCTATTTTGATGCAGAGGACCTGCATCAAGAGGTCGGTTAGATATCACCCTTTAGAGAAAGGATTATCATCTCCTTCATATGTTGGACATCCTATCTTAATAATCATTTGACGGTCCGTGATGAGTCCTCAATATAACTCTTTAGATATTCATCAAAACACAACCTATATGATTTGGTATTGAATCAACAACTGTATGATCATTAAGATGGCCATGGTACATAACCTTAATTGTACTAAGGGACCTATTATGTACATAATTATTCTTCATTCATATCAGGAAATGATATTTCCATAATAATTATTGCATAATAGCCCTCCATGGGCTCGCATGTCCAACAATATCCGACTAGCCCAAAGAGACATTAACTGGCTAATCTTTAAACCCACGCTCATGTGACAATCATAGGCTATTTAGAAAAATAGCTAGGTAAGTTGATTAGTCACTCTGTTCTCAAGAGACTATGCCAAGTCCTTTTACAACACTTGCATATCCCACAATAACAGTGCTCGCATCTAATGCAAATGTTGCATCTTATGCAACCAATAATCAATCTTGTCAGTTATAGTGTCATTGACACTACAACTTAGTAATTATTATAACAAGTATATAATTTCCATTATTCTTATCAAAATACCCTTATTCCTAGAGATCTCTATCTCCTAAGGTATCTGTAGTGAAGACCTTTTAGATCAATATCTGTAAAGTCTTAAGTTCTTGAAGATAAGACTTTAAGATCACTATCTCAGAAATCTTATCCTCTTTGAAGATATTGTTATTACTGCAACTAAGTGTTTTATCTCCGTAATAGGATTAGCAATAGTTTACTACTCCCACTGCATGGCAGACATATGGTTTTTACACACATCTAGTATACACTCGACTTCTCGTAAATGATGCACAATGGCAAGTAGTTCTAGTATTTACTTCCTCAACTCTTTGAAGTGCTATCCCTTTAGATAGGTCAGTACCATATCTTAAGGGAAGAAGCCTTTCTTGGAATTTTCCAGAAAATGGAACATGTCCAAGGTGTGCTACAAGCTGATAGTCCCAATACCCTCTTTTTTTTGCTCCTGAACACCTTTAGAACTTAGATCCAAGAGGTATCATTGAGATCATATCTCGAGGTATGGAATAGCTAGATCATAAAACACTTATTATTATTATCCTTATATCATTCTAAATGATTAGATAGCATCTACACTTAGCACGATGAACACAATGACACTCTCACTTTAGCTTCACACGGCTCATAAAGATTCTACCTGAAATCATCACATTTATAATTTCATTAAATCTGATGTTCCAACTACAAGATGTTTATGTGAGTCCATAGATGGAGTTCTTTAGCTTGCACACCTTGCTTTCCTCAATTATGAAGCCCTGGGCTACTTCATATGAATATCCTTGGAGAGGTTTTCATCAAGGAATGAAATATTGACTTTCATCTTGAAGATGTCAAAGTCAAGTTGTGTAGGAATAGTTAGTAATAATCTGATGAGTTTAAGCATGGTCACTAGAAAGCAAGTCTCAACGCAAGCGATGTCTTTTTTCTTCGTGTGTTTCTTGTGGATACGAGCCATGCTTTGAAGTTCTTTACCTTCTCATCAGGTTTCCTCTTTCTCTTGAAGATTCATTTACACCATAATGGATCTTACCCATATAGGTGGATCCTCGAGGGTCCATATACAACACTTGTATATGAAGTCTACTTTAGTCTTTGTTGCTAAAATCTATCTTTCCATGTCATGATCCTCATGAGCTTCATCACATGAAGTCCGATCATTGTCTGACTTAACTGACACATGGAATACATCCTCAAACTCATTTGAAGATGTATGAATATTTCATCTTTAATTGTTCTTCTAGTTTCCAATTTTAGGAGCCTCATTATCTTCTCAAGATTAAATGAGTGCCTTCACTTCATCTCGATTCTCAAGAGAGTCATCCTCTAAGAATCATATCCTTAGAGATGAAATATTTTAAGAATATCAAGTTCAAAAAGTAGGTAACCAATACTATCCTTATTTTCCTGATGAAGTAGCACTCTCTGGTGCCAGATTCCAGCTTACTTGCATGGAACCTTATTATGGATATATATTGTAGTCTCTACCACATATATATACCTGGGAAACTAAGAGATAATTATTGCTAAGATTAATCATTGATCAAATCATGTCATACATGATACAATTGTATCTCCCTACAACTCTATTGAGTTAGTTTAACAAGAGGAATGAGATAGGAATAATATTCTTTTATCCATAAGGTATCCCATGAATTCATCTAATATGTATATGATACCTAGGTTAGATCAAATTCATTTCATCTTCCTTCAAACTTTGGTTCTAAACCAAAATTGTGAAATCTTTGAACAATTCAAAGGTTTCTAAGGCGAAGGGGAGAAATATCATGTCACAAATAACATATCATCAATGTTTATTATAATACATATGATCCACATGCATCAATATGATGAGATCTTGAATACCTTGGCATCTTAAACCATTCCCGTAGAATGGTGCATTGTACAATTTCTACCTTTTGAATACAATATTCACAAGTATGTAAGTTTTAAACCTTTAAATAATCTAAAGTTCAATATCTTACTAGCAAATCAACAGACAAATGCCCAAGGCTTGATGCCAGATCATTGTCAAATGATCTTTATCCTCTTATTGATCTGTAAAGGTATAATTTTCAATATTAGAAATCATAATGAACCATTCATTAATTTTTCTAATTTAGTAGATTCCACTAGATGTCCGATTACTATCTGAAATATAACTATCATAACTCTCTATGATAGGTCTATTTCAGAATTCATGTGTATTTCCAACATTTAGAAATAAACAATGAGTGTATTCTAACATCTAGGTCATAGAGACATTCTCTAAGACTAAGAGCGCTCCCACTGAAATTATGAAGTATATCTATCCAATAGAGATGGTTGCAACAATTGCATCAATATCCTTGTAGATGTCTATTAAACCTTAAAATCAAATTTCTAGTCTTCTAATACATATGCAAACAATTGAAAGTGTTATTAGAAGATTGAGATACAATTATTAGACTTTTTTTCTTATCCAATAAGCATGTCAATATCAATGATTATACGTAGATTATTCTGATGCATTATCCGAGTCATTCTCTAAGGATTCTAGATAGCTTGATAGTCATACTATCAACACATCATCTTGTTGTTGTATTGGCATTCATCCAACTCTTTAGATGTCATGTGGAAGTTATAGAAGCAAAGTCAACTCTTTGACTTTCCTACTCACATGGTTTAGACCCACGCTTCCATTGTGCTCTCTTCATCTATAAACAATCATTGCTTAAGACAAAAGATCTCTTGTGTTGAATTCAAAAGCTTTCAATATAAGAGTACTTCAACATTTATACATGCTTCATTCAATTCATACAATATGAATATTATGAAGCTTCATGAATGTCTAGATAAGAGTACTTCAACATTTATACATGCTTCATTCAATTCATACAATATGAATATTATGAAACTTCATGAATGTCTAGAGTATAGACAGTAGAATGATGACACACATCATATCTACATCCATCTAAATTCTTAAAGTCATTCGTTATACTAGGTACTCAAACATTTGAATACATCATCTCTTGTAGAGCCACCATTCTGCATGACGCAAAGAACCATGTCATTCATGATTAAATGTCGAGAGAAGATATGTATGCCAAAACATCTTACTAGATTTTATAAGGATTTATTTGACAATTACGATCATCATCAACATGTCACTTCCAAAGTACATTCAATGAGAGATCAAGACTATAGAGACATACAAACCCTAGGGTTGTAACCCTATTGTCTATTTAATTGTCATTCTTCATTATTATGAGGAAACTTGTATATTGTAATCACATACATTATGTTTTCAACTGCAAGTACAATATCTTGATCACGGATCCAATCCATGATATTATACTGATATTGAGTATAACATTGAGTGAGTTTAATGAAGGATTACCTAAAATAAGAAATTTACATAAATATATGTAAACATATGTTTTACTTTGATTTAGGAATTTTTATATCAAAGTTGTCTTGCCTTGTCAACACTGAAAGTTCATTCCCTTAATCACTTTCAATGTAAGAGATATACTTACCATTATATCTCAAGCAAGATATGGTATATTCTTCCTTATCTTTGTCACATCCCAATAATACAAGAACCTGTAACTCTGATAAAAAGAAGCAGGACCACATTCCGCCTTGCAAGTCCAACTTGCATTCCCTATTCGGTCTTTAACACCCGATCCCACCACCCCTAAGGTGATGTTGACCCGTCATTAATTGAACCAACCGTCAACAAGGATACAACTCGCTATGCGCAATCTAATATCACCCCATAGCATCCGATATTGGGGTGGCTACGCATACCTCCTTAATTTTTGAGAAGCGAAGAGCTCTTTCCAGATGCACTTGCATATAAGAGCTGTCACTTCGGACATACATCTCCTATATACAATCCCTGGTGACGGAACCCTTCGCCTTGATAGGAGATCATGGCTATCACTTATAAGATCCCTTATATCATGTTCAAATTTTAATTAATCATTATGAATCATATTCATTACGATCAACTCTTCCAAGGGAAATACAATCATATTCATAATAGAGTGTTTTAAATTTAATTAGATTCAAATCAATCTAATCATATTAGATCAATGGTCCAATTAATATCCAACAAACATTCTTTATTGCTACTTGAAATATGGTATTATCTCGAATACGTATTATTTTAAATTTTAATAATTAGAAAAATACATCGCGAACTCTATTTCTTTATCGATTCCCTACCCCGTTGTCCTGACCAGTACCGACAGAAGTGGGATAGACTGCACATAGTGCAACCTGCTACCCCAACGCTCCCTGACTAGACACCATATCCACCTCAGGAAAGGGTAATGCCAAATTGATCATTGTGTACTTTAGATGATAATCGAATCATCAACTGAAGTTAATACCATATAATAATAATCAAAACAATTTTGATTAACATTTTAAGGAAGTTTTCTAAACAAATTCCCAATCCTATTCAAGCAACTATGTTTATTGGAAAGTAAATCATATAGATCATGTAACCACTTTGTGATCTAGATCATATCTAATCAATTATTGGTTAAGGTAATATCATTTAAGGAAATAATTATCACCAAATATTTCAAAAATAGTTATCCATAATTATTCCAGGAAATCAAACCATAATTTCACTAATTGACTAAATGACAATCACAAGGTTCTTGATTAGGAAAGTAATTTTCAACAGTGACCCTCACTTATTAAAATCAGCATATCTCAATCTATTTAAATCCAAATCATGTAACATAAGTTTCCAAAGATTGATAATTTGATTTATAACACAACCTATGTGATTTTCATGCTTTTTTAGGCCTTTCAAATCAGTAATTAATACCTTAATTACATCATGATTCACAGTCCTCGAAACAATGGGTACATGTTCACTAAATTGATCATAACATTGAGCAAACGGATTCAAAATCACGTAAACTCAGATCTCACGATTTCCTTATTTAACAGAGAATATAATACAAGGCTATTTTGTGTTTAAAAAATTTAAATAGGTCCGAAAATATTCGCTAAACAGAGATACAAAAATGAAATGCGAGAAAACTTTTGCGAACCCTAACGAACCCAAGACTTCCAAGGTTTATGGATTGCATCCAAAACCTCCAACCTAAGGCTCTGATACCACTTGAAGGATATGGTAAGATCCTTAAGCGCATCACAGAAGCGTGAGGATTGCATCGTATGCGATCAGGAGTGACTAGACGCACTAGTTGCTCGAGGCAGTAGAAATTAAAAAATTTTCATGTGATGAAACCACATGATTCAAGAAAACTTCTTGAGTCATTTCATATAAACCACATAGAAGTATTAGGGTTATCTCTTGAGGAGTGGTTGCAATCTAGTCTCTAAACGAAGAGACCTCTTGTCTCAAGTCCGATCCTTTGAAGGAGACACTTGCGAGAGTGTTGATGAAATGTGTGGTTCTTGCAATCCATGTTGATGATCCAAGCAGCAAATTCCTGATCTCGTCACACGAGATCCGATGTCTTCTTCACAAGTGAGGTGCACCGAAGAAGACAGATATCCACGAGCAAACAGTTCGGTAGCATAACGGCGATGTTGCGGCGAGAGCAATTCTCTCTAGGACTCCATGGTGGACGGCCACAAGAGAGAGAGAGAGAGAGAGGGCGTGTAGAGAATGAGAGAGAGAGAGAGTTGTTGTTGTAAATTAGAAGAGTAAGGGGTGCCTCTTCTTATATAGGGTTTTGGGAGTCCATGGATCTTAATCCATGTACTACACAAAATCAATGGATGAGCTTGATTTGTGCTTCTTTCAGTGGCCAAGTTTTTATTGGAAAAACACAAAAACAAATTAATTTAATTTATATTAAATATGTATTGAAAAATTAATATGATTTAATCCAAAAATTAAATCAATCAAACTTGGAGATATTGGAAAGGAGATTGCCTCACCCTTTGCTAATGGGAGTTGGTGAGAATCTTATGTAATCTCATGAGATTACATTATCCTATGAAAATCTCCAATATTTACAATAACACTTGTTGTAAATTATTCTAAGAAAATGATTCATAATTATTTTATCAATATTGCAATCTTATCATGGGAAAATTGTGAATCACATTCACAACCCGAAATAAAATGTAAATTACATTTTCAATTAATTGTCCAATGTGAATCCAATTCACATCAACATTTAATTAACAAATGTAAGTAACAAATAGTTGTCTCTTATATATTATAAATCATATTTATAATATATATGATTAATATGGATAGTGCTATCCACGTTATTCTTATCCATGATAGTTAAGTCACATTTAATCATCTTGGATCTCTATTCTCATATGCCCAAATAATATGAATCATATTCATATTATTCACATCTTTGATAATTAAATCACATTTAATTATCTAAGATAACTCTCCTTATAATATGAGTCAAATAAATATTATTCATGATAATTAAATCACATTTAATTATCAACTTTCTCAATGCTCGGATATATAATATCAACAATGAAATTATCCTGAACTCTTTCATGGATAATGCCTTTCTCCGCAGATACTTTTAGATAAGGACAGGGTGATTGTATTGTTCCATGTATAGTGACTTGGATATTGAGATCACATCTCAAATCCAGATCCTACGGACCTCTCAGAGATGCATGATTAAATCAACACCGTAAATCTAATATTCTCATTTCATCTTTTCTGAATCACATTCAGATCAATGTCCAACATTTGGATCAAGATCAGATTACTTCTCTATTAAGAGGAGTCATTAAAATCCAGACCCGTTTCATCACCCCCCAGGAATGGAAGCGACATGGTTATACAATCGTTTATGATCACATCACCCTCATGTATTCCTAGTACCTGTACATCCTGCATACTAGAAGACCCAAAATAAACCCAAAGTATTCGATCAATTTTATATTGTCTACTTCGTGGTTTTATCATTAAGTTTCTCATTTGATCATTGCGAGTTGGTATCGATCATATACTTTCCAAAAGCATATATCATACCTAGCTCTTGATCATATACTTTCCAAAAGTATATATCAGACCTACAAAATCAGTCAAGCTTCTAAAGCGAGATGACTGTGCATGGAATTTGATTCTTCCTAATATTTCATGAGTGAGCTCATGTCTTCCGGCTCTGTAAATGAACCTGTATGATCCCTTTGAGAGATTGTTTTACTCATATGCCTTTGTATGCACACCAGCGTTCCAGTGAATAGACCTTGGTTAGGTAATCAACCTATTGGTTTGCCAAATGTACATACTCAAACATATAGTAACACATCTTTCTTCGGTCAGAGGATACGTTCATATATCGTGAAAGCATACAACATAGGACTTTAGTTATCTCGATCTCATTAACTCAACTCTTTGAACTAACTTATCTAATACCTTCGAATCTCTATTCCTATGCAGAGGACATGCATCAAGAGGTCGGTTAGATGTCAACCTTTAGAGAAAGGAGATGAGGCTGGAGATCCTATCTTAATAATCAATTGACGGTGCTTGATGAGTCTTCAATCTAACTCTTTAGATATTCATCAAAACACCAGCCTCTATGATTCAATATTTAATCAACAGTTGTATGCTCATTAAGATGGCCATGGTACATTACCCTAATTGTACAAAGGGACCTATTATGCCAACTAATTATTCTTCATTTCAGATTAGGGAATAATATTTGCAATAACAAGTATTTCATAATGGCTCGCCATGGGCTCGCATGTCCAACACCTTTACCCTAAGTATAGGGGGAGTGATGTCGCTTTTTTTGTCTTGTTTATTTTTTATTTATTTTGGTATGTTCTCCCACTTGTTCCTCAATTTGTTGATATTGTTCTTTACACTTAGGGATATCTTACCCAAAGTATAGGGGGGACAAGATGAGTCGTTGAGTTTGTATATTCACTTTCAAGATCATCCCTATTTGTACAATCTTCTATGCTTAGGATTTCTTGATCATAAGTAAAGGGAGGATGACTGACTTCTATTCATTTTGTTCGTTCTTTAAGTAGTTGTAGTATTGGATTCTTTTCAGTTTTCTATACTTATCATAAGTTATATCTTCCTTTGTTGCTTCTTGGTCACTATGAGGAGATAGTTCGAGCTAAGTATAGGGGTTTATTGTATATATTGTATATATTTTAGAAGTCATAACTTGCATTTTATTGTATTTTAATAATATGACTCGTATTTATAAAAATAGAAAAAAACTTTGCTAAAAGCATTTGTAAAGTGTTTGAAGAATTCTTTTGAAAAAATGTTTTGTAAAACATTTTGTAAATTCTTTGCAAAAATATTTATAAAACATTTGTAAAATTATTTTGTAACAAATTATTGTAAAATATATGTAAAATCATTTTGTTTGTAAATATTTCATAAAAATATTTGTGTACAAAATTATTATTTTGTAAAATGTTTATAAAATATTTTAAAATAATATTTTTTGAAAAATTTATATGTAAGATAGTTTGTAAAAAAATTTATGAAAGTTGTAAATCTTTTTTTAAATATTTAAAAGGTTTTTATAATTTTTTTGGAAAATTCTTTTCTACATTTATTTGTGAAATTATTTTCTAAACACACATATAAATTATGTTGCGAAACACACACACACACACACACACATACACACACACACACACTTGTTGTAAACTTCATGTATATAAAAGCCATGATAAATTGAAATATATTTGTAATTATTTAATAAAAGTCATATTTAAAATTTGTAGTTAATATCTTTTTTAATTTTTTACAAAACTTTTAAATTAAATTCTTTTGTAACTAAAATCTTATATAAAAATTATATAATTATTGTATATAGTTTTGTATAAATCTGTTGTACAAGTGTACATAATCCTTGCTAATCTTTGTAAAAACATTCCATCCACTAACTACTTCGAAAACACATAAAAAAATTAAAAATTGAGATTTATAGAAATTAAAAAACCTATTTAAAACCCACATAAAAGTTTTAAACTAGAAAATACACTTGAATAAAAATTATTGCATTTTCATTAGCATTTTTCATAATGATATTGATAATTGAACTAGTCTGAAAAAAATATGAAGAATGGAGCTTGGTTAAAACATTAATACACTAAAAACCAAAGGAACCTTATGGGACTGGAGTTGAGACTTTTCAGGTCGAGTGACTTAATTCTTTGAGCCTATAAAACTATATTCACATGTTATCTTGATTGTTCTAAATAGAATATTTCAAGACATATGCGCGACTCTTTTAGATGGTAGCTTAACTTGAACAGGCACTCTACACATAGCCAACTCAGTTGAGGTGGTGACGGGAAAAATCATTTATATTAAGATGCACATGAATGGAAACATATGTTGTCCCAATAGGAGGCTAGTGCCTCCCAACTTAGTCTAGTGGCACCGATGTCTAAAGACAAGATGTTGTGGTTTGCAATAAAGCTTCAAAAGAGGGATAGTCTACTGGCTCAAGAAAAAAAACTCCTTATATAAATGATGCAATGTTATATGTATGTAAAAAATAAAAGTCTCCAAAAAAGTTAGACGGGTAAAAAAACAAAAAAAGTCATTCCCGTTGAGGAAAGACACATGTTTCAAAGTCAAAGTATGCAAGGAGGCATGTATCTAGAGACTTGTTTACACTATCCAAGCTCCAAAGGATATGCAGATATAATAGTCACAATCCATTCTCTTCTTTACATCCTTTTCTTGTGCTAATTGAACTTGAACTTAGAAGAGAATACCCCGCTCCTCAATGAAAGAGTAGCTAGATTAGTGAATTAGGGTCACCTTGCTAGAGAAGGCTTTTCTTGGCCATTTCAGATGTGGGGAGTTATAATTCACATTTATTGTACAAATAAGAATCATAATCACAAGAGTTTACATATGAAGACTTATTTTGGCCTGACTGTTGAGGTAAACTGAATAGAGAAGTATGGAACTTAAGGGTTGTTGAGTCTTAAATCTTATTCCTATTATGGTTTCGATAAACTAATAATCCAGTGGTATGACCGAGGTTCATACTTTGATTTTATGAAGAATAGTTTAAAAATCAAAATTGTTCTAAGGTATTTCCTTATTCTTTTCTCTTCTTGCCTTTCATTTATTTTCTGAATAATTGTTTTGCTAAAGGACTAACAAATATAAAGTATATGGGAATGATGAATAACTAATTCATCATCTTTATTCTTTCATTTTGGCTTGAAATCCTTAGTAAAACACATTTAAATAACAACTAATTCTAATTAATTACCATTCTAACATTATTTATTAATATTGTAAAGTTATCACTTATTTTAACAAAAATAAAAGAATAAAGCAGAAAAGAATAAGAATAAGAAAAAAGACGTATATATGTAATATATACAGACTGATCCGAAACTCTGAGCCCTGTCAAGCATTGACACGGTCGACAAGGAATAAAGTTGGGGGAGATATAGTCATTAACTTATAATAATCTTAGAAAATCAATTTCATATTGTACATAGTCATCTTATTCATTATGCACATATTTTGTATTATTTTATTTATTATTAATTTAATCTTAAATAACAATAATAAAATTATTTGCGACAATAAATCTTATGTAGAATAAAAGGTACAACACTTTGAAAAAGCATATTTGAAAACTCAATATTTACTCCAAATGAATGCAAAAATGAACCAACCTCATTTTCATTGCATTTAAAATAAAATAATCTTTTGTAGTCTCATAAAATTTGAGTTAAGGTGTGAAAGTCGGATTTTTGAAGTATGATTACACATGTATACTTGTATTTATTTATTTATTTATATTTTTAAATATATTATACTTTTAATGTTTTATCAATAATTTTTATTATGTATAATGAAAATAAAAATAACAAAAATTAAAATTAACCAAAAATAATAATAAGTATAATGTAGCTGTAGTGTACATATCTGTAATTATTTATTCCATTTAATTAATCCCTAAAAATATAGAAAAATGTATTTAAAATTCTTCAAATATTGCGTAAATAAATAAATTATTAAATAACATGTATAGTTGTTAAAATAAATAAGTAAAAAATATGTATGATATGTACATATGCATTTTATACCTATAAATTCATATGAATAATCAATTTATTAATTTAAAAAATACAATAATTGATTAAATTATAAACAATTTATATTTAAATAACTTTTAATTTAAACCATTTTCTAATTTATTCATCTATTTCTATTTAATTTTGTTATTTTATGATTTAGTTTATTTTATCTTATTCTAGGGTGGTTCCTATTAGTCAACTTCATTTCATTAACCTCCCCATCAACTCCCTATCCCCATCTTCAAATCGAATAAGTACAATTGACCTGCCTATATTTTCTAATTTACTCCAACTAATTCATTAGACCAATCAATCTGAATCCTCCACCAAATTAGTGTTTGTGGATCAAAGATCCATGCCTGGCCTTTTCACCAAATAATTGACCTCGATTCATGTGTGTTCCCTTGTTCAAAATTCGCCTTCCACCTACATATAAAGGCACCTATAGCTCACCTCTTCGTCCATCTTTTGGCCATCTCTCCCTTCTACGGTGCACTCCGAGTGCCCACGAGAGTGACAGCCATTAGAAGCTTCATTGTAGTGATATTTTGGGGTTGATTTGTGCCTCTGCTTCAGTGTCACCTCCGTAGTTTCTGCCTTATGTGAGATTTAGCGTCCAACACTGTCACATCGTTGCGGCAATGTCTCGAGGGTCTCTAACCCTTAATTGAGGTACCCCTTTCACATCAGCTATATTTAGATCAGTTTTATTCTATTTTTATTTAGTTTCCATTTGATTTGTGGTGCATTAACAATAGGTTTTACATATATCTCCCATCTATTCAATCAAAGGTAGATCAACATTGTTTCAATTCGATCATACATCATCTCACATCAATCCCTTTCTTCATCTTCTCATCACAATATGATCAATACAGATCATAAGATTTGAGAATTAGGGTTCACGTCTTACATCCTTGTAAGGACTCAATCCTATTCACCTCATTGCTTTCCATTTTGTTATTCAAATAAAGTTGTGGATGAGGATTGTGTTCTTTGAGTTATCTTTACTCCTTTATAGGTCACCTTGAGGGAAATTTGAGCTTCAACCGCATGCACTTGAGTAGCGAGCTTCTAGATCTCATTGGACCTTCAATGGACACGGAACCTCGTTTGGAGTTTATCGAGTCCCTTGCAATGGAGATCAGGAACAGATCCACCAAGATCAAGACGATTGAAGGTCGGAGGACGCTTCCTTCATCCAAGTTCTTCTAATAGTCTTTAGAACTGTTAGATCAAGAAGGAGAAACCCTAGATCTGATTAGGGGTGCACGATCATGCTAAATCTCAATCAGTCAATCAGATCCATGTGTAGTCGTACACTACCTTTAGCGCATCACATGCATTGCATGCATCATTGATGATTTTGCACTCCCACGCTTCTTTTTCTTGCTTGTTGCATTTATATCTTTCATATGTATATAAAGAGCTGAAATAATTGCATGTGTCCTCGTAAGTTTTCTTATTTGCAATTAAGCCCCTCTAATATGCACTCATATGGATCCCCACGTGTTGTGTGGTTTATTTGCTGATTTGTCTCGCATTTCTATCTTGTTAATTAAATTACCTCTCGACTACTCCAAAATAAGAATAGTGCTGATGTAATAATCGGCTAAATTTTACCCGAAAATTTTATTTTTACCTTATTTATAGTACTAAATACTAATGTATAACGTTAAGTACGAGAATGTCGAACTCATGGAGGCAAACTGTTGGAAACTCGGGTTCAATGGTAGAAAAGTAAGGTTTTCATGGGTTTTCTAATTCTTATTTCTTTAGGGATTTTTTGGATTTTTATTTGATTTTTGTCGATTTATATTACGTTTTTGGAATTTGTAATTTTTATTTTTTATAAAATGTTTTATAGTTTTTAATTGATTATTATTTTATTATTTTTATATTGTAATTTTTTTTACTATTTTTATGAATTTTTAAGAGGTTTTTAGGATTTTTATTGATTTTATATTATTTGTAATGTGGAAGATTAGGTTTTTCTTGAAAAAATATTTTTATTTTTGATTTTTAAAATCAGAAATAGTGCAAAAAATATTTTATTTATTTTTATTAGAAAGTAAGTGAAATTATCTTTAAAATGACATGTTGTGCATTTTTATGTGATTTTTATTTATTTACTTATGATTTTTACAGATTTATATGTATTTTGTATTTTTTATTGATTTTATTATTCATTTTTTTCAGGTTTATGGGGAAAATAAAGTAAAAGAAACTATAGGTAATTTCTATAATAGTTTTAAAGGTATTTTCGTATTTTTTATGATTTTCAAAGTTTGTTATATATTTCTATTTTTTTAAATGATTTTTTAATAATAGAAAATATTTTTATTTTGCAAAATATGATTTAGTGTTGTATATAGTATAATACTGGTTATTAATATGTATCTTTATTATATTTTTATATTTGGTATTTTTATTTACTATGTATTAGTATGTATATGGTTTCTGTAATGTTAGCGATGTATATGGAATATTGCAGAACTATCTGGGGTATACGTTGACAGGCCTGATCACTCGGGTAAAAAGTTCGTCAAGGGTCGTTGCGACCCAAGTCACCAAGCGGTGTCAATCGAGAAAAATAGACCACCAAATCGGATAAAAATCAAACAAGCACAAGAAGCGGTCTCGCTATTATATTAACCTGGTATAGCGACTAGGGTCGAACATAAGGAGCACGTGATGGCCTTGCGGCCTACGAAGTAGTCTCAAAAAGGAATAAAATAAAATAAAATTCTTTTTGGTGGATTTTTAATTGTTTTTATTTTTTTATTTTTATTTAATGAAGAAAATAAGAAAACAAGGGAAACAACCAACTTCAAGCAATTATTTAATGCATCAAAAATTACTCAAAAATTCAAATAAAAATGTTTTTATGTGTTTTATGGTTTTTACTGTTTTTAATGAATTTTTGGGATTTTTCTGATTTTTATATAATTTTCTAAAAATAAAACAATGCAAGTAAAAGAAGGTACTGTCCAGCCGAGCTTGAGGGACTTAGATAAAATATCTAAAAGTCCCCAATAAGCCTGGAGGTAATTCTCCTACTAAGAGAAAGAAACAAGGAAATTTTAGGCACCACAATTATTATTTTTGGATTTTTAGATTATTTATTAGAATTTTTATGAGATTTTTAGTGTTTTGTAATTTTTATGAGTTTTATGTAATGAAAAATGACCAAAATTGGTCAGAAAATCAAACAAGACAGAATACACAGTAGCTAATTTTTTTATAATTTTTAGATGAGTTTTAATATTTTTTGTGAATTTTTAAGTCAGACAGTAAAGAAAATGCGTGTTTTGAATTTTTAAAAATAGTAAATGAAATAAAAAATGTCCCCAAAAATTCTAGAAAATTTTACACCATGGCAGGAGACATGTATCCAATTTTCATTGAATTTGGAGTTAGTTTGATATCTTATCAAAAATCAACACGAAGGTATAGTGCACAGGGACCTAAACGCAAATACCAAAAGTTCTGGGGGGTCCGGTGCAAAAATTCCATGAAGTTACATGCGAGGCACGTGTTTGGGGCACACAAGGACCTAATTGCAAAGAAATAAAGTTTCTGGGCTAAATAATAACAAGTATTAAAAGCCCAGGGACCTTAGTGTAATTTACCCACTAATACACGCACATGCTCTAAAAAAATCACGCACAGGGACATAAATGCAATTATCTAAAAAGATTCATTCATTTAATAACATCTAGAACTATAAGGGCATCAATGCAAATATCCCAGACAGAGCACGTATCGATGCACGTGACACACTACAGGCAGGGGTATATATGCAAATAGCAAAAACTGTAAGGTCCACAATGCAAATTACCCAAAGACAATAAAGGTTCAAAAATATTTACAAGACTAGATAATAAATGCGAAAACTAGAGGGGCCCAAGAGCAATTTACCCCTTATTATGATCTGAGGGCTGAGATGGCGCCATGTGCGTGATCGGACGGCTGTGAGTCGCTGACGCCTCTTTGAGGAAGACCCGCTCGGATCGGACGGTTGAGACCGCGCCACGCGGCTGATCGAGTGGTGGAAAGTAGCCGGCGTGTCTCCGCGCAATCGACGATCGCGGGTTCTCCACGTGGCATATCTAACGGTGACTGGTGGTGGTTGAACCCTACGTTGAATGGACGGCGAAGATCAACTCCCAGCTGGATGAACGGTGACTGCTGCTCGGGGATCAATGGTTCTGATCAAATCTGGAGCTGCTGGGGCTGATCGGACGTCAAAGGAAAGCTCTCCAAGAACAGGCGGCCGGCGAGTTTCGCCGGCTCAGTACGCACAGTGGAGATGCCTTCTGGAGCTGCTGAGATGGTGAATAGATTCGCCTCGGTGGTCCGCAGCCAGTGGAGGGCTCCGATGAAGCTTGATGCGTCGGAGGTGCTCCAGCGACGAGGGGAACCTGGAGCTGTTTGCCTGAACTTCAAGGCCCTCAGATGAGCATTTTTCAACCTACAAAACACACAGTCGAACTCCTGGGTCGAGGGAAAAATGACCCGGTGAGAGGGGAAATGGGTGGTCGGGTGACGTGGGATGGCGCCTTCCAGCGAAGCGACGACGGAGGAAGGCGATGGACCTGCTCTAGGGCGAGTCAGGGGGGGTGGATGGGCGAGGAAGATGGAGGGAAGTCTGGTGAAGGTGGTAGTCGGGTCGGAGGGCAAATGGGTGGTCGGAGTGGGCTAATTTGGTCGGCGAAGGTGGCGGAGCGAATTGGGGGAAACTAGAAATTAACGAAAACGGGAAGGAAACTAGGCTACCTGGTGGATGTAGTCGACTAGTCTGGAGCTTCTGAAGCTCCTGGGTCATTGCCTGCAAGGGTTCGTCGGCTCCCCGAGGCTGAGCGCGCTCGCGGCGGCGCACAGCGGCGAAAGCTGTCGGATCAGTGGCTCCCGGCTTCCCGGGCCTCGCTGCTACTCCCACTCGCTCCGCTGTCACTCAGGCAAGGTGGAGGAGGTCACAGGCGTTGAGGGGGAGGTCCAAAGATGAAGGAAAAGGTCGCCGGAGGAGAAGTTATATATGCCTAGGGGTCCGAGAAGGAATGGATCGGGCGAGCTGCTCACATCTCGGATCCCTCAGACCCACCCCGGGCGTGGATCTGGGATGAACAAGGATCAATCGGGGCCCGGGGTTAGGGTCATTGACTGTCGGATCGAGTGGTAAGAAAATGTCGAAATCGGGTCGGGCACTCAGAATCCGAAGAGCTGTGGTCCAGGGGGAGTTGACCGGGCGGTCAACATCCCCGTGGACCAATCAGGGAAGGCCATCTGGAAAAGATTTGTATAATCATTTAAAAACAGCAAATGACCGATTTATTAAAAACTCAAATATGAAAAATGTTTATTTTAATTTTTTTCTATTTTTTTGTTATTTTTAATTAATTTTTTCAAAATAAAAATAGGGTATTTACATAATAGGGCTATATATAGGTATGTGTACAATAAAGGATTTTTATTTTTAAATTTTAATTAGTTATTTTTGTCCATTTTTATTCCTATTTTATATTTTATTTATTGATAACATAAAATTTGGAATAATTTGGTATTTTTATTTTATTTTTATTATTTATTTACAATGGTTAAATAAATACTGTTGTTTATATACATACATGGTATATATACAATGTAGGTTTTGCTTTTTATTTTATTTCTTTCTATTTTATTTTTATTTTTGTACTTTTTATTTTATTTATTTACATTATGGAATGTGGAATATGTACATATTTTATTGGATTTTTATTTATTTATTTATAGGGGTAAATAAATAGATAAAGGGTTCTATGTACATGGCTTTTATACAATGATGAAGGGATTTTTAATTTTCTTTTTATTTTTTATTTTTATTTTGATTTTATATTTACAAATATTTACAAATAAATAAAATTCATTTTTATTTTTATTTTTAGAGGAAAATATTTTTATTTATTTATTTACAGGTATATACACATATGAGCTTCCTTATCTCTCTCTACTTGGGTTTTTATGCGGTCAGGCCCATGCTGAGCCTTCCCTTGGAATTAGGTCGCTCAATATTTATTCTAAATATCTCCCTCTTTTTCTTTTGTCTCTTTATTCTTTTATTTTTGCACAAAATCATGCTAATTATTAAACTTTATACAATGCATGCACTTTGGTAATTATTTATATTTACATGAATATACATGCATTCGCAAAGGTTTTTGCAGCTAAAATATAAGAATAAAGAGTGATGAATGGGTATTCATCACCCCCCTATACTTAACTTTGTTAGTCCCTTAGCAAACACTTATTTGAAAAAGAAGTGAAAAAGAAAGAAAGAAAAAGAAAAAGAGGAGAATATACGTGGATTAAGGCTGATTATTAAACTTGCCTTCATTAAATTGAAATATGGAGCTCGATCAGATCTTTGGATTATTAATGTGTCGGAACCTTATTTGGACTTAAGCTTAAAACTCAACAGCCTCTAAGTTCCACCAATCTATGGACAAGACTCCTCAATAAACCAGATCAGAACAAGTCTACATACACAAACTCTAATGACCATGAATCTTTCCATGCAGTGTAAGTGATATGTAGCTCCCCACCTCAGAAGTAATAAAGAAACAACCACCCCCAACCTGGTAACTCTAATGCCTCGGTCTAGCAACTCTTTCCTCGAGAGGCGGGGTATTCCCTTCTAAGTTCAAGTGCAACCGGCTCAAGAAGAGGGGGAAGAAGATGAAGAATGGACCATGGCCAGTGTAGCCATGTATCCCTGGGAGCCTAACCAGTGTAGCTAAGTCTCCCGCTGCAAGCTTCATGAGATGTAACATGGGTACCATAAGCTTTTGCTTTATTTGACTATATACACTCCGGTGGGGTTATTAAATTTTCAATCCGACCCACCACTTTTTTGGAGTTCTTTTCTTTTTGCACTTTTTTTTGATGTGCAACTGTACAACATATCTACATGGTGCAGCATATATACAAGGAGTTTTTCCTCTTGAGCCAGTAGACTATCCCTCTTTTGAAGCTTTATTGCAACCCACGACTTCTGTCTTTAGCCTTCATCACCACTACACCAAGTTGAGGCGCACTTTTTTCACTAGAAGAAGAAGAGAGGTTCCTCCTAGAAGTACTACCCTCATATGCTTCCCCAAGCCAAAGGAAACTGCCTCCTCACCTCCTCATCCGTGGAGAGCTATGTGTAAAGTGCTGGTGCAAGTAAAGCCATTGTTTCTAAGAGTCATGCGTGTGTTGTTAAGTGCTCTACTTAGGCTCATCAAGATGACATATGCTCATAGCCTAGTGGACTCAAAGGATTAAGTCCCAATGGACCTGAAAAGCCTTAACCCTAAGACCTATAAGGTTTCTCTTAGAATTAGGTGGATTAAGATCTTAATCAAGCTCCATTTCCCAATTTAATTCCAGGCTAGTTTAAATGTCAACTATGATCCAGGAAAAACTTATACATATATACAAAGATGCTATTTACACATATTTACAATTGTGCAAAATTTTTGAAAAATGTTTTGAAATCATAAATGGATGAATGCATGAAGTGCAAGTTTTGCAAAATATGTACACACATTTACACAAGATTTTTGCAAACTTTTGATTTTCAAAACATTTTGGAAAAATTTTGTACTATATACATAATTTTGATAAGAAGAAATTTACACAAGCTTTACACAAAAGATTTTTGATATAATTTTTACAAAAATAATTTTGTACACTAGCTCTGTATGTGCAAAATGAATGATTATTTACAAGGGAGTAAAATTTTTAATTTTATGGGTTTTTAGCCATTTTTAGCCATTTTATTTATTAACACTCTCACACAAAGTACGAGTTATGGCTAAAGTATATATGAAATATATACACACCCCCCTATACTTAGCTCGAACGATGTCCTCAGAGTGATCAAGAGCGATGAAGAAAACATAACTCGTGCTTAGTAAAGGGAAGTGAAAAGGAATGGCTAGATACAGAGATGAATGAATGAATAGAATGAGGAGAACTTGGTGGTTTCCCCCTATACTTAGGATCAAGTAATTCTAAGTATAGCAGGCTGTACACAAAGGGAAAACCGAGTGGAGAATGTGCAGGGTCTACCCCCCTATACTTAGGGTAGAATATCCCTAAGTATAGGCAGCAAAACAAGGGTAGCAAGACACGAAGAAAATCAACGAATATATACAAGAAGAGAGGGGACATCACTCGCCCTATACTTAAGGTGAAGAACCTTAAGTATAGGCAGAACAACATAAGTGATGAAACAGAACGAAGAACAACCTGGTGTTTTCACCCCCCCTATACTTAGGATGAGCAATATCCTAAGTATAGCAAAGATAATCCTAAGCGAGACCTGGGGTGAAAACAAGAACAAAAGAAATAAAGATCAAACTAAGACAAAATACGTATATACAAAAGAGTACAATGTTGAGGTGCCTCTCAACAAGCGCTAGATTTTACGCCCCTAGCTGGGCGCAAAGGCTAGGATAAAGCCGTATCAAGGTTCAGGACGGCATTGGTAAGTCGAATGACGTACTGTCGTCGCAGTCTCGGTATGAGAACAGCGACGAACTCAACAGTGTAAAGGAAGACACCCAGGTATACAATTAGGCGGGTGTCTGCTACCGGCCAGTGATATGGAAAGAAGTGATCGGGATCCGGTAGCACAAAAGAAATCAGCGGCTCTGGGTCAGACTGGAGTGAGAGTAAAGAGCCGAAGAAATCAAACGTGGAGAAGGATGGATCAGTAATAGAATCCTCCACGTCAATCAGTGTCTCAAACAGGTGTGGATAATCAAGACCAGGAGACTCTCTAAGCAGACTGATATCCGATGCATGAAATAGAATCAGATCAGGCAAATCATCGAATATCTCCAAAATGGGCTCATCCTCGCGAGGGTCGTCGAGGTGAGAAGACTCAGAATCAGAATGATCTAAAGACTCGGTTTCGTGCTCCGCCAGATCGGAAACACACTCAGCAGGTGAAACCGAGTACTCATCGAGTGCGGCATCCTCCCGCTGATAACCCTCGGGGAGAGATGCAAGATCAGAGGTGAGTACAAGAGGATCAGGATCTAGAAGGGCATCTGCGCTGCTGTCAAGTATCACTCTGTGCACCATGCTGCATCATCATGCTAAATGTCGCTCTCGGCAATCTGGAAGCAGGAGAAGGTACTTGTCAACACTGCGGAAGCTGGCAAAGTGTCTGCGGCTGATCCTCGCTCTCGACTATGCTTAGTTCCAACTGGTCCTCAAAGGTGTCTATCTCGTCAGAGTGGAGACAAAAGGCTCGAAGACGGGACTCTGTGTGTCTGTACTCTCAAAGTGGTGTCCCTCATCGAGCCGTGGCTGCTGGGCTGAGTCCTGGTAGCTGTCTGTATCGAAGAAGTATCTCTGCAGAAAGGAAGTTGTCTGCTCCGGGACTGGAATCTGAAGTGTCTGAGACAATGGCTGTAGTAGCGGGGGTTCCTCGGTTCCTTGAATATCAGAAGATCTGATATCCAAGACTAGTCGACTAGAAACTCTGGGGCTAACTCGAACTCTAGCTGGTAAACCAATGGGAACTCGAGAAGACTCTGGGTCCGAACCTATGCTATCGCAGTTCTCTCCTCATACTCTGTGGTGCTGCATCATCCAAGTCCTCGGGCTGGTGTGTTAAAAATTGTCGCATCATGTAAAGCGACACACCGCACTGGTACTGCCTCTTCCGCATGTGTTGTCCCGAGTACGACATCTCGTGAAGATCTCTGTGAAAGTAAACTCGAGATGGTGTCCAGTAAGTGAATGTCGGAACTGCGGTGTAAACCACCACATGTGGTAATCACCAGTGTTAGCTGCTCTGCGGTCATCCCCCTCATGGAGATCTCAATCAAGTCTGTCAGTGGAAGACCGTGCTCAGGAAATCTCCTCAAGAGGTCAAGAAACCTCGGCCATGCCTCGTGCAATGGCTCCTGGGGTCTACTGAGAAGTCCGTGATCAAAAACCGCATGAAAATCTGCTCTACGTGGAGGGAAGTATCTCTGTAGAAACTCTCAGCGTAGCTCTCCCCACGTCTCGAATGTCCTTCCCCAATCGGCGATGCCATCTCATGGCTCTGTCGTGAAGTATGAATGGGAAGGTCCTCGTTATCAGCTCCTCTGCGGTAATATCCTGAATATCTCTGTGCTCTACCAAAACTCCTCGAATGTGGACAGTGAAGATAAGGCTCCTCGTGCGCCTCTCCTGAAAATGTCGGCAGTCGCTGAATGTAATCCAAATCCAAGACGAATGGACCTAATGTAGAAGCTGACTGAGCTCCATGTGCTATCTGCTCCTCCATCCTTCTGGAATAGGATCTATCTGCTGATCTCCACTGCTCTCTCTGATCACCAATCGAGTGTGCTCTCAACCTCAGCATCAGCATCGTCCAGGTCTCGCATCTGCTCTATCTGGTGTCCTCGGACGTCTCGCACAGCATGCCCAGAGTAGTGAGATGAAAGGGAGGGAGGGAGGGAGCGAGAGGTAGGTCGGAGATCCAACCTCCTAGAAGGTGGACTGGAGTGATGGTTAGATAGCGAAGAAAAAGCCGCGAGAGTCGGCTCTAAGTGAGGGGGATCCATCATCCAGGGGAAAGGAGAAGAAGACTGAAGGGAGGGAGGGTGGAAGAGAAGAAGATGGGGAAAGATAGAAGGGATATGGAAATCACACAAGATGAACAAGCAAACCCCCAATTCACCTATGCACATGAGCTGAAGACCGAAAGGAATCGGTCAATTATCTTGTCGATTTTATTTTAGGTGATAATTCAGTCTATCAGAGCGATTACGTGAGCAAAATAGGAATCCAGATATTCTCAACCGATTGTCCCGTACTGAAAGCCGGTAATCAGTTGGGAAAAATCCGGATGTGGCTCTATCCTAAGGTACGTGTCACTCTCTCGCTCATCCAAACCAAACAAGGAGGGGGTTACTCTCCCCAAGACAGATTTTCATTGAGGTGTATTTTTAGATCAAGTGTGATTAGCAGTCCCAATTTTATTGTTTTTGTTTTATTATCTTTTTCAAATAAAAACAAAGGCCTAACGAATTTTTTGGTTCTCCTGGTTATTAAGTCCGAAACAGGGGGAGAAGATGAAAAAGCCGATCCGTGAGAAAATCATGATGCATGCAGAGATAGAAATGCGTACCTGACTCCAGCAGTCTACATGCAAGATGATCCGCGCAGAATTTAAAAGACAGGAAATAAACTACCTAAATGGTGCAGGCGGAAAAACCGAGTCCCTAAACAGCAGTGCTACTCGAAAGACCGGCTAGCCGACCACCAGCCTCCAATCCAAGAGTCCGGTCTAGACCACCCCTCTTCTTCTCGACAGGTCGAGTTCACGAGTAGCGCTTAACGGGGCAGGCTCGCGGCGCGTAGGCTCGGAGGTGATGGAACGGCTATTTTTATTATTTTGTTTAATTTTTGGGTCCAATTACCGATCTATAGGTGCAAGCAGATATATTAGGGTATTTGGATCCTAATTTTTTACTCAAATCAAGCAAAAAATCCTACAGCTAGGGGCTCGAAAAATCCGCGTGAAACCGGAAAATGCAGGAAAGAAATAAAATCGCGAAGAAAACCGCGTAAAAATCGAGGGGTCCCCCGAGCACACCGGTGCTCGGCGAAACAGATCCCAAGAGTCTAAGTGTCTGTATGAGTGTCCTGTTCCTATATTATTACAACAATTGTTCAAATAAAGTTGGAAGTAAATCCTAAGCTAAACTATGCTACTCCGCGGCTATTCCACGGCTCCCGCGCTCGTGCTCGCTCCTCGTTCTCTCCTGCGGCTCTATAGAGAAGAGAGCTGCCTCCGACTCTTGTGGTTACGTCGGCTTCTGAAGAAGCCGCCTCGATCCTCAGGCCCCTCGCAAGAAAACAAACAGAACGTCAAACTAGATTATTTAAACAATTATGCAAATAAATGATCTATACAAAATATGCACAAAAGCCGCGGAAAAGAAAACCGCGGGAAAAATCAAAAACCGACTACTAAGCTGTGCTCCCCGGCAACGGGACCATTCTGTTGACACGCCTGATCACTCCGGTAAAAAGGTCGTCAAGGGTTGTTGCGACCCAAGTCACCAAGCGGTGTCAATTCGAGAAAAATAGACCACCAAATCGAATAAAAATCAAACAAGCACAAGAAGCGGTCTCGCTATTATATTAACCTGGTATAACGACCAGGGGTCGAACATTAGGAGCACGTTATGGCCTTGCGGCCTACGAAGTAGTCTCAAAAAGGAATAAAATAAAAATAAAATTCTTTTTGGTGGATTTTAATTGTTTTCTAATTTTTTTTGGATTTTTATTTAATAAAGAAAATAAGAAAACAAGGGAAACAACCAACTTCAAGCAATTATTTAATGCATCAAAAATTACTCAAAAATTCAAATAAAAATGTTTTTTATGTGTTTCATGTTTTTTACTGGTTTTAGTGAATTTTTGGGATTTTTTCTGATTTTTATTTATTTTCTAAAATAAAACAATGCAAGTAAATGAAGGTACTGTCCAGCCGAGCTTGAGGACTTAGATAAAATATCTAAAAATCCCCAATAAGCCTGGAGGTAATTTCCTGTTAAGAGAAAGAAACAAAGAAAATTTAGGCACCACATATTATTATTTTTGGATTTTATATTATTTATTAGAATTTTTATGAGATTTTTAGTGTTTTGTAATTTTTATGAGTTTTATGTAATGAAAAATGACCAAAATTGGTCAGAAAATCAAACAAGACAGAATACACAGTAGCTAATTTTTTTATAATTTTTAGATGAGTTTTAATATTTTTTGTGAATTTTTAAGTCAGACAGTAAAGAAAATGCGTGTTTTGAATTTTTAAAAATAGTAAATGAAATAAAAAATGTCCCCAAAAATTCTAGAAAATTATACACCATGGCAGGAGACATGTATCCAATTTTCATTGAATTTGGAGTTAGTTTGATATCTTATCAAAAATCAACACGAAGGTATAGTGCACAGGGACCTAACGCAAATACCAAAAGTTCTGGGGGGTCCGGTGCAAAAATTCCATGAAGTTACATGCGAGGCACGTGTTTGGGGCACACAAGGACCTAATTGCAAAGAAATAAAGTTTCTGGGCTAAATAATAACAAGTATTAAAAGCCAGGGACCTTAGTGTAATTTACCCACTAATACACGCACATGCTCTAAAAAAATCACGGCACAGGGACATAAATGCAATTATCTAAAAAGATTCATTCATTTAATAACATCTAGAACTATAAGGGCATCAATGCAAATATCCCAGACAGAGCACGTATCGATGCACGTGACACACTACAGGCAGGGGTATATATGCAAAATAGCAAAAACTGTAAGGTCCACAATGCAAATTACCCAAAGACAATAAAGGTTCAAAATATTTTACAAGACTAGATAATAAATGCGAAAACTAGAGGGCCCAAGAGCAATTTACCCCTTATTATGATCTGAGGGCTGAGATGGCGCCATGTGCGTGATCGGACGGTTGTAAGTCGCTGACGCCTCTTTGAGGAAGACCCGCTCGGATCGGACGGTTGAGACCCGCCCACATGGTTGATCGAGTGGTGGAAAGTAGCTGGCGTGTTCTCCACGCAATCGACGATCGCGGGTTCTCCACGTGGCAGATCTAAGGGTGACTGGTGGTGGATGAACCCTGCGCTGAATGGATGGCGAAGATCAACTCCCAGCTGGATGAACGGTGACTGTTGCTCGGGGATCAATGGTTCTGATCAAATCTGGAGCTACTGGGGCCGATCGGACGTCAAAGGAAAGCTCTCCAAGAACAGGCGGTTGGCGAGTTTCGCCGGCTCAGTACGCACAGTGGAGATGCCTTTTGGAGCTGCTGAGATGGTGAATAGATTCGCCTCTGTGGTCCACAGCCAGTGGAGGGCTCCGATGAAGCTGAGGTGTCGGAGGTGCTCCAGCGACGAAGGAACCTAGAGCTGTTGTGCCTAAACTTCAAGGCCCTCAGATGAGCCTTTTTCAACATGCAAAACATACAGTCGAACACCCGGGTCCAAGGGCAAAATGCCTCGACCCGGTGAGAGGGGAAATGGGTGGCCGGGTGACGTGGGATGGTGCCTTCCGGCGAAGCGACGGCGGAGGAAGGCGATGGACCTGCTCTGGGGCGAGTCAGGGGGATGGATGGGCGAGGAAGATGGAGGGAAGTCTGGTGAAGGTGGTAGTCGGTCGAAGGGCAAATGGGTGGTCGGAGTGGGCTAATTTGGTCGGCGAATGTGGCGGAGCGAATCGGGGGAAACTAGAAATTAACGAAAACGGGAAGGAAACTAGGCTACCTGGTGGATGTAGTCGACTAGGTTGGAGCTTCTGAAGCTCCTGGGTCATTGCCTGCAAGGGGTCGTCGGCTCCCCGAGGCTGAGCGCGCTCGCAGCGGCGCACGTCGGTGAAAGCTGCCGGATCAGTGGCTCCCGGCTTCCCGAGCCTCGCTGCTACTCCCACTCGCTCCGCTGTCACTCAGGCAAGGTGGAGGAGGTCACAGGCGTCGAGGGGGAGGTCCAAAGATGAAGGAAAAGGTCGCCGGAGGAGAAGTTATTATGCCTAGGGGTCCGAGAAGGAATGGATCGGGCGAGCTGCTCGCATCTCGGATCCCTCAGACCCACCTCGGGCGTGGATCTGGGATGAACAAGGATCAATCGGGCCCGGGGTTAGGGTCATCGGCTGTCGAATCGGTGGGAAGAAAATGTCGAAATCGGGTCGGGCACTCAGAATCCGAAGAGCTGTGGTCAGGGGGAGTTGACCGGGCGGTCAACATCCCCGTGGACCAATCATGGAAGGCCATCTGGAAAAGATTTGTATAATCATTTAAAAATAGCAAATGACCGATTTATTAAAAACTCAAAATATGAAAATGTTTATTTTATTTTTTTCTATTTTTTGTGATTTTTTAAACTATTTTTTCAAAATAAAATAGGGTATTTACATAATAGGGCTATATATAGGTATATGTACAGTATAGGATTTTTATTTTTGATTTTAATTAGTTATTTTGTGCATTTTTATTCTATTTTTTATTCTATTTTTTTTATTTATTTATACATAAAATTTGGAATAATTTGGTATTTTTATTTTATTTTTATTATTTATTTACAAGGGTTAAATAAATATTGTTGTTTATATACATACATGGTATATATACAATGTAGGTTTTTGCTTTTTTTTTACTGTCTTTTTATTTTATTTTTATTTTTGTACTTTTATTTATTTATTTACATTATGGAATGTGGAATATGTACATATTTTATTGGAGTTTTATTTATTTATTTATAGGGGTAAATAAATAGATGAAGGGATCTATGTACATGGCTTTTATACAATGATGAAGGGATTTTTAATTTTCTTTTTATTTTTATATTTTTATTTTGATTTTATATTTACAAATATTTACAAATAAATAAAATCCATTTTTAATTTTTATTTTTAGAGAAAAAATATTTTTATTTATTTATTTACAGGTATATACACATATGAGCTTCCTTATCTCTCTCTACTTTGGGTTTTTATGCCGTCAGGCCCATGCTGAGCCTTCCCTTGGGATTAGGTCGCTCAATATTTATTCTAAATATCTCCCTATTTTTTCTTTTGTCTCTTTATTCTTTTATTTTTGCACAAAAACATGCTAATTATTAAACTTTATACAATGCATGCACTTTGGTAATTATTTATATTTACATGAATATACATGCATTCGCAAAGGTTTTTGTAGCTAAAATATAAGAATAAAGAGTGATGAATGGGTATTCATCAGTATAGTGTAAAATAGCAGAAAATTGAGGTGCTACGCACAAAAAGTCCAGAAATCACGTACGGGTGCACCTGAGTACTATGAAGCAGGACCTTCTTGAGAATACTGAGATTTTTGAGAAATATATTGCAATTTGCCCCAAATACTCGGGTTGCATGCTTGTTTTCATATGTACTGGGACCTGTTCATGATTTGCAATTGTCCGGAGGGCGTTTTTGTAAGTAGACCAAAAATCCAGGGAGTACTTGCATCACACGTGCACCGCTGATGGAGTTAAAGCGATGGGCCGCGACTTAGCTTCTTAAGCGGATGCGTGGCTGGATGTACACCACTCGATTGGATCTATCGGAGATTATCGATGGTTGATCACCGGAGCATCCGATCACTCAGATCGGATGACTAGAAAAACTACAATCAGATGGTTGAAATAAAAAGTCCTAAATTATATCTAATGGATGTTGCTCACCCTGAATGAACATGACATTCTTCTCCAATTCAGTTGCTCCTGGCGATGATGCTCTTTTAGTTTCAGATCTGATTGTCGATCCGAATGGACTTACTTGGTGTTGCTCATTATGATGTTTCTGCCCATGTTTGTATTTGTTGCAAGTGCTTCAAAGAGGAATAATCTCCAGGTGCAGTCGATGAAGATGCTTGTTTTCTTTGTTTCAAAAGCTCGTGTACAACTCCAGAAGCGGGTGCTGGTTTGTTGTAGATCCGATTGTCGATCTACGGAAGGAGCTTTAGACCTACGTACAAGAAAATATGCTCGAGGTGAAAAGCTCGACCTGATGTTATATGCAATAGAAGGATGACATGGATGGAGATCCAACTGAGGATGAAGGATTTGGATCAAATCTCAGATCCTACTCGAATCTGAGGTGACTAGGGGTGAATGAAGGATGAAGAAGCGGAACTAAATCAAACTGGAATAGAATTGTTGTGGATTCAAGGTAATATTCGTATCGATTTGCAGAGAGAATAAAGGAGTTAGAGAGAAGAGAACAGAGGGAGAAGAAGAATTTGAGGACGATGAAATCTAAGGAATAAGTGCCACCACCTTTCTTGGGTGTCTTGGAGTTGAGCCCTTGATTCAGGGAAAAGTCTTTGCATTTTCTTTATCAAAAGATCTCAATGAAAAAGAAGAAATGTGCTTCTCTTTCCTTTCTCACCGCCACCGAGAAAACAACCCTTTATAGCAGGAGTAAGCAACTACCGATCATCCATCTCGAAGAAGCTATTTGTCTACCTGATTTTCTTTGATTTTTTCACTTTTCTAGCTTATGGGGGCATCTTCTCCTTTTCGACATGGAGACTCTATTTCCATAAGCAAAATCAGAAGAACTCACTTGTAGTATGCCAGGATCAAGAGAGGTTAGAGCCGTCAGCGAGTCTTCGAGATAATTTACTGGGGACTAACTCAGCCTCAAAGAGATCTTCTTTTTTCCCAGTCTACTATAGATGTCGAGTCTGAAAGAGTCGTGATGAAGGTCAAACCTTTTCCCTAGGGACGTTAGTCCAGTCCAAAGAAGCCTTAGATATCAGGGCCTAGAATCAGGAAGAGACCACCATCCCCTCAGCCTCCTGCCAAATCTATAGGCCAAGCCTTTATACTAGTTCTGACGCTACTATTTATTTATTTGACTTCCACAGACAGGATCAGAGGGCAAAGCTAGCCCTCAGACCGAGATCCCGAAGGGCCCACGGATGAGATGCTCTTTGGTATTGCATCTGGTGAGCGGGCAGGGAACTATAGGCTGGTTGCTTTAGCGGCCCACCTTCTTTCAGGCCCTTCGGGATCTTGGTCTGAGGGCTAGCTTTGTCCTCTGATCCGATCTGTGGAAGTCAAATAAATAAATAGTAGCGTCAGAACTAGTATAAAGTCCTAACTAGGAAGAGAAAGGATGCGTTGAAGATGAAGGAAATCGCCAGGGGCTGGAGCTTGGGCGAAGCTCCAGGAATTTTCTCCTCGACGTGGCAGCACTCCACAGAGGTTGTTGCGTGGAGGAGCTAGGCTACGCAAATGACACAATCACACCAGACACTGCTCCTCCTCGGTCGACGAACGCGGGGCAGAGCTTCTGTCACCAGCTCCCCTCGCTCCTAAGCTTATTGATGTTTGAGAAGACAATGGCGGATCTTTTCTCCAAGGGTGTATTGGTCCTATATATGTTGAGGTCCTTGGGGCTCAAGAAATCGAATGTGGTTATTGGAGATGGGATCTGGTGATAGAAGTTAGTTAACGTACCGGCCTAATGGTCGGACAGTTGGGCAAAAAGGAGGAAGAAGGGTACGCAGGTGTGGGGAAGCGACGACGTTGAGGAGGAAGGGGGAAGACAACGAGGAAAGAAAGAGAAGGAAAACGAGTGTTGTGCACATGTAAAAATATTATTAATTAATTAATTGATTGATTAATTAATATTTAGTTAAATTATAATTAAAAATCAATTAATTAAGAAATGATTAATTATATTCTTATATAATTAAGTCATTAAGTCATTAAGTAAATAATTAAATAAATTAATTAATGATTATTAATTAAATATTAAATAAATAACTTAATTATTAAGTTAATGATTAAATATTTATTTGATTTTAATAAAAATATTTAAAAATTATATAGGGGTAATATATTAAATAATAATAAATGCCGGTACATTATACAATATATAGCAATACGGTCCCGAAATCCACATTTTGTATATTAACTTCGATTTTTAGTGAAATCAATGTCCTTTGATAGATATTTAAATAATACGACTTTAAGACTCGATTTTCCCAATTCGGAGTCTGTGTGGCCGAGTTATGAAGTTTGGAAATTTTAGGTAATGACTTCATGGCTTCGGTGTTTATTTGCATTTTGACTTAAGTTATATTTTTATATTTTTCTAATGATTTTTTGAAATAATTATATAAGAAATTAAGTTAAACGAAGTTATGGTTATTTAATTGAAATCCTGGGAAGATTTTACATATAGTACATATATACAACGGGACCCAAACACCAAAATTAACCAATTTTTTTCTAATATTTCGTTGATATTTTTAATAAATAGTAATATTAATAAAATGAAGTTGAAAAGTGAGTTTGGTCCGTTTGGATTTTTCTATAAATAGTTATGAACCTCGGAAGTTGACTTTTACGATTTTCTCGATTCATTATAATTAATTATTTTTATATTGAATTATTTTTCGAATATTTTTATAGAATATATATTATTATGAACAACTTTTGTAAAAGAAATGTTTTGATTTGAAATGTTCTAATTGATAAATAATATAAGTGAATTTTTTAAAAGATGAAAATTTTTTAAATTATATTTTTGATTTCAGTTTTTAATATTTTTATAGGTTAGGATCCTTATATCCCCTACTTATTTATTTTGTTGACTTGGTCAATATTGACCTAATCTCGGGGTTAGGATCAATCTGTATATATATTATATATGTCCTTCTTTTTCTTTTATTTTTCTTTTTTATCTTTATTATTTTATTTTGGATATAGAAAGTGTTAAATATATAATATTAACAATGGTAGTTAGAATGTTAATTAGTGGAAATTAGTGAGTTTTTACATGCATATTACCCAGGATTTTAGCCAAAATAAAAGAATATAGGCGATGAATTACATATTCATCATTCCCCTCTACGTTAACTTTGCTAGTCCCTTAGAAAACACTTTATTCTATAAATAAGTGCAAGCAAAAAGAAAAAGAAAAAGAAAGCAAAAGAACTTAAGAATATGATTGTTTCTTTAAATGAATCTCACTTCACCCAAAATTTAGAACTTTGGTTAGACCTTTGGATTATTAGTATGTCGAGCCTCTATTAGAATTACGATTAAAGCCTCGATAGCCCTCACGTTCCACAAATCCTTATCAAGGTTCACCTCAACAGCCAACAGATGAATATGTGATTCATCACTCTTAAAGTTGAAAATAGAGCCTTGTTCTCAAGTAATTAGGAGCATATTTCCACCAAAATTGCATAATTAGCATTCATACATGCATTGATAACAATTGCATTTTAGCATTCACATTCACATTAATTAAGAAGCCCAATTCACTTGTAAAAATCACTCATCTATATATATTTTATACTAACTATAAATCCCACAAATATTGTGTATATTACTAACAATACTACAAGAAAAAGACCAAAAAGTTGATAACATGTAAATTTAACAAATAAAACCCCAAAACAAGTTAGGGACCATGGACTTTAGAATGCACATATCACTCTCGTACAACCTCCGATCTAGGTCTACTCAATTTTAAATTAATGCACATCCAGAGACCTTCAAAATGAGTCCAATTTCATTCAAATCGGAGCTCGTATGCAAAACTTGGGTTTTGGGACCCACATTGTATACTATATGTATGTATATTTATACCCTTGTATTTTATTACTCTATTTGACCTCATTTCTATTTTTGGTCAACATAAAACTCGTAGATCTCATCCAGATCTACAACTTTCATGTTTTGAGTTTTTCTAAATTCGGCCATCTTCTCCCTCTTATACCATATTTCTCTGTCAGCCAATCAGATTGGGCCATGTGGCACCCTCTGGTTGCTCTACGCGGCTGATGAATACTCATTCATCACTCTTTATTCTTATATTTTAGCTACAAAAACCTTTGCAAATGTATGTATATATTTGTAAATACAAAGAATTACCAAAAGCATGCATTAAAGAGACAAAAGAAAAAAGAGGGAAATATTTAGAATAAATATTGAACAACCTAATCCCAAGGGAGGGCTCAGCATGGGCCTGCCCGCATAAAAGCCAAAGTAGAGGGAGATAGGGACTCATGTGTGTAAATAAACCTATAAATAAAATAAATATATTTTCCTCTAAAAATAGAATAAAAGTGGTTTGTATATATGGTATATATTTGTAAATAAGAAAATCAAAACAAAAATAGAAAAATTAAAAAGAAAAAAAAACATCACTTATGCATATTCACCATGTATATAGTCCACTCACTTATATTTATTTCACCTTATAAATAAATAAAATTAATTTCCACAAAATTCGTAAATATTCTATCTTTTATGGTGTAAATAAATAAAATAAAAACAACAAAAACAAAAACAAAATAAAAAGAACAAAATAAAAAAAACCAAAAATACATTGTAAATATACCACGTATATAGATGTATATATCTATCTATTTCCCCCTTGTATATAAATAATAAAAATAATATAAAAATATCTTTTCATTCCTAATTTTATAATATAAATAAATAAAATATAAAATGGGGATAAAAATGTATAAAAATAACAAATTAAAAATCAAAATAAAAATCCTATATTATATATATACCTATATATAGCCCTATTATGTAAATACCTTTTTTTCATTTTGAAAAATTAATTAAAAATCACAAAAAAAATAGAAAAAATTAAAACGAATATTTTTCATGTTTTGAGTTTTTATTAAATCGGCCATTTACTATTTTTAATAGAATTTTTAAATCTTTTCCACGTGGCCTGTCCTCATTGGTCCACACGGACGTTGACCCCCCGGTCAACTCCCCCCCCCCCCCCCCCCCCCGGACCACCAAGCTCCGGATCCGAACCCGCGACCCGACTTCTCGGATTTTTCCCGACTCGATCCGATCACCTCGCACCTAAACCCAGGGTCCTATTTGTTCTTGCCAGATCCGACACCCTCGCCGGGATGCCCGCTTCGAGGTCCGCGCTCTGAGCTGCCCAACCCGATCGTTTTTAGCCGGACCCCTGGCAGTATAAGTTCCGAGCTCTTCCTCCCATTTCCGCATCTTTGGCTCCCCACCTTTCATTCCCGTGACCTCCACTGCCTTCCTGAGGTGACAGCTCTCCGTTGGCGGTGTCGAAGAGAGGTGAAGGTGCCCGGACCTCTGATCCGGCGAGCTAGCGCTGTCGTGCTCCGCCTGAAGCAGGAGCTCGAGCCTCGGGCCTCGACGACCCGCGAGGCAACGACCCAGAGCAAGCCCAGCTCATCCACAGTCGATTCCTCCACTCAGGTAGACCTATTTCCTTCCTGTTTTCTTTGATTTCGCGTTTCGCCCAATTCGCCCATTTTCTGTTCATCGTCGATTCCGGTCACCTCCACCCTCGTATCGATCATCGGACATCGCCATCACGTTCGCCTTCTTCCCGCGCACGTTCTACGCCCCTCTATTCAATCCAGCTCGCATAGGAGCTGGGGTTTCGAGCTCCACCGTCTACCCCTCGCCGGAGCTCGACCGCCCCGCCGCACCTATCACCTTCACCCACGTTCACAGGGTCGAGGCAACTTGCCCTCGACCCGCGAGTCTGCTCGTGTGCTTTGCAGGTACATCTGAGCCCATCTGAGGGCTTGGACCATTTGAAGCAGCAGCTTGGTCTCCGCCGGGCTCGCTTGAGCTCCTCGGAGCTCCGTCGAGTCATCGGAGGCCGCCATTCGACGCGGGAGCCCACAGCAACTCATCTCCGATCATCAGAGTCCCGCGAGGAGGCCGGGAGCGCATGTAGTGGGCTGGCGAAGGTCGTCGGCCATCAGTTCTTCCTCGACCTCCAGACAACGTCAGATTGCCTCCCAGCTCCAGTTCGTATCTACGCCGTCCATCTGAGGAGCGTCCCGCATCGTCCGATCTTTGGAGGAGCGATCTGGACCGTCGGCTCAAGAGGCTTAGCCACCACGCCCTCCCAGTCGTTCGATCCACCACGTGGCAACGTCTCGACCGTCGATCGGGGCCGAGGGAGCCTTGCGTTGGGCACCACCAGTTCTCCAACGTCCGATTCACCACGTGGCAGCCATCCATCCCTCGCATTAATAAAGGGGTAATTGCTCTTAGGCCCCCCTGTTTACTTTATTTCGTGTTTAGTCCTATAAATATCATAGTCAGTTGTTTTTATTTTGGTACTTTTGCACTTTGGACCTTGCCTTTTCTGTTATTGACATGTATGTCCCTGTGTGTAGTATATCACATGCGTCGACACGTGTTTTGATGGGTTATTTGCATGTTTAGCTCTGTAGTTCTGGGTTGTTACTGAATGAATGAAAACTTTTCATTAATTGCATTTATACCCCTGTGCGTGTTGAATTTGTGCATGTGCGTTATATTTTTGGGTATTTTACAGTAGGGCACTCAAACTTTTGGTACCTGTTACCAATTAGTCCGAGAACTTTACTTTTATTACAATTAGGTCCCTGTGTACCCCAGACACGCATCTCGCGCGTGACTTCTTGGGATTTTTGCACTGGACCCCCTGGAATTTCTGGTATTTACGTACAGGTCCCTGTACACTGTACCTAGGTTTTGATTTTTAATAAAATATCAAAATAACTCCAAATTCAATGAAAATTGACAAATTTTCTAGAATTTTTGGGGACATTTTTGATTTCATTTGCTATTTTTAAAAATTCAAAAACAAGCTTTTTCTTTACTGTCTGACTTGAAAATTCACAAAAAATATTAAAACTCATCTAAAAATTACAAAAAATAGCTACTGTGTATTTTGTCTTGTTTGATTTTCTGACCAATTTTGGTCATTTTTCATTATACAAAGCTCATAAAAATTGAAAAACACTGAAAACTCTATAAAAATTCTAATAATTAATTTAAAAATCCAAAAACAAAAATTCCAGTGGCTGAATTTTCCTTGAATTCTCTTCTTTACAGGAAAATTACCTCCAGGCTTTTTAGGGATTTTAGATATTTTATCTAAGTCCCCCAAGCTTGGTTGGACATTGTGTTTGTTTTCTTGCCTTGTTTTATTTTTAGAAAATTAAATAAAAATCAGAAAAATACCAAAAATTCACTAAAAACAGTAGAAAATATAAAAAAAAACATAAAAATATTTTTATTTGAATTTTTGGTTGAGTTTTGTGTGCTTTAATAATTGCTTGAAGTTGGTTACTTTATTGCCTTCTTTATTTTCTTAATTCATTTAAAAATCCACAAAAATAGAAAAACCCTAAAAATCCACCAAAAATATCTTTTCTCTTATTTTATTCCTTTTTAGACTACTTCGTAGGCCGCAAGGCCATTACGTGCTCCCTGAGTCCGACCCTGGTCGCTATACCAGGCTAATCTAATAGGCAGGACCGCTATCGTGTTTATTTGATTTTATCTGATTTTGGTGGTCTGCACTAACTTTTTCTTGTTGATCCGGATTTCTCGAGCGACTAAGGTCGCAACGACCTTTGTTTATATTTCTCTACCCTAGTTGCTTGAGAAATTTCTGGATCATCAGAATGGCGCCGTTGTCGGGGAGCACAGCTTAGTAGTCGACTTTTTCCGCGGTTTTCTTTTTCGCGGTTTTCTGTATAGATTTTTGTATATATTATTTTTTCTGACATTGTTTATATAAATAATCTAGTCTGACGTTCTGTTTGTTTTCTTACGAGGACCCGAGAACCGAGGCGGTGACTTTCGAGGAGCCGACGCAACCATGGCAATCGGAGGCAGCTCCCTTCTGCACGGAGCCGCAGGAGAGCGCAAGGAGGCAGTAGAGCGCGGGAGGAGTAGTTTAGACTTAGAATAGATTAGCTTTTATTTCCTTCTCATTTGATTATTGTAATAATACAGGTACACTCAGACAGAGACTTGGACTTTCAGGGTCTGTTTCGCCGAGCACCGATGTGCTCGGGGGACCCTTTAGCTAGCTTAGATTTTTCGCGACTTTTTCGCGGCTTTTTGATTTTTCACCGCCTTTTACGGTTTTACGCAGTTTTCTCGAGCCCCTAGCTTTAGGACTTTCTGGTTGGCTGTGTCGTACTCAGTAGGATCCACACACCTAATAGATTGCTTGTACCTATAGATCGTTAATTGGACCTACTAATATAAAGTTAATAAAAATAGATGATTCACTACCTTCGAGCCTACGCGCCGCGAGCCTGTCCCGTCAAGCGCTACTCCTGAACTCGACCTGTCGAGAAGAGGAGGGGTAGGTCTAGACCGGACTCTCTGGATCGAATGCTGGTGACCAGCTAGACGGCTCTTTCGAGTAGAAGTTGCCTGCTTAGGACTCGGTTTTCCGCTGCACCATATAGGTAGTTTACTTTCTGTCTTTCAATTCTACGTGGATCATATTGCATGTAGAGTGCTGGAGACAGGTATGCATTTCTGACTTTGCATGCATCATTGATTTTTCGCGCATCGGCTTTTTCGTTTTCTCCCCCTGTTTTGGACTTAATAGCCCAGAGAACCGAAAAATTCGTTAGGCGATTTATTTGCTTATTAAAAATATCTAAAAAAAGAAAAACAATAAAATTTGGGACTGCTAAGACTATTGACCCTAAAAGATACCTGACTTAAAAAATTGTCTTGGGGAGAGAAACCCCCTCATTGCTTGGTTTGATTGTGCGAGAGAGTGACCCGAACATTAGGTAGAGCCCTCCGGTACTATTCTCGACTGATGACCGACTCTTCTGTGCGGGACAATCGGTTGGGAGAGTATCGGGTATCCCAATAGGTCACATAATCGCTCTGATATTTTGATTGTTCACCAAAATAAATTTGACAAGATAAATTGACCGAACCTTCACGGTCTTCAGCTCGTGTTGCATTGGTGAACTGGGGGTTTGCTTATGATCATAGTTTTTCCAGATCTCATCCGCCTTACTCTTCAGATCACGATGATGGGCAGGAGATCTCTTAGGCAGCCTCTGGCTGCACCGCTTTTTAGCACTCCGGCCCATTCATCTAGGTCGGTTCGTGGGATCTCAGACCCGCTCTCCTAATCCGAGTACGACTCCGCTTGTTCCCCTCGACCACCCTTCTTCTTCTGATATCGAGATACCAGTGCCAAAGGAGAGACAGACATATGATTTATCGGCACCTGAGTTTGGTTGTTTTGACTTTTCAGAGACTATGGCCAGCAGTTCAGATGACCGCATTGGAGGTCCATGAGGAGATCAGACATTTGTCTTGGACCAGGGTACGATCAACTCCACCCTGATCGCCTCACTTGATTCATTTCAGCAGTAGTTGAGGGATCAGGGAGCGTTTATGATCAAGATGAGGAGAGAGCTAGAGCAGATGAGAGCCGACAGCGAGAACCGCGGAGGAGGACCCGACGATGCGGCAGCCCCAGCAGGAGGAGCAGGACCCCCGAGACCGATGCGGGAGAACCACAAACTCGGATCGACTTTGACGCACCGTTGGGTGGTGCTACCAGCCATCGTGGGGGACTTCAAGTTCCCCTCGAACACTTTGCAGCTCCTCCCCCGGTTTCATGGGTTGGCCACTGAGGAGCCTCATCTCCACCTACAGGAGTTTGAGATGATTTGCAGTACTGTCCACGATCGTCAGGTGGACCAGGACACCATACGGATGATTGCCTTCCCCTTTTCCTTAGCACACAGAGCAACCACCTGGCTGAAGCACCTGGGGAAGTTTGTCTACACTTGGGAGCAGCTCCGCGCCGAGTACTTGCACAAGTACTATCGACTCGGGCGGACGAACGCCGTTAGAGCCCTGATCAGCAGCTTCTCCATGCTCCCCAACGAGCAGTTCCACGAGGCATGGGAGAGCTTCAGAGAGTTGACTGACAGATGCACGCACCACGATATTTCCACGTCGAATCTTGTGCAGAGCTTTTTCAGCGGGCTGACACCAGAGCTTCAAGGCTTGGTGAACGCTTCTTGTGACGGGTCTTACTTCGCCAAGGATCATGACCAGGTCTGGGCCATTTATGAGGAGATGGTCGAAAACTACATGGTGATATCCCAGACCCGGTTGTACACTCAGGGCATACCCCAGCAGCCAGGACCCGTGCAGTACCAGAGGATAGCACGGGTCGACGTCGGTCCTTCCAGTTCATCCGTAGTAGCAGCAGCACAGGCAGAGTCATCAGCTGCGGACATGGGCATCATTAGCGAGAAGTTGGATCGGATGGAGCTGATTGAGAAGAAGCAGTGCCAGGGCATCACTCAGATGGAGCAGATGGCACAGACTCTGAGCGACATGAAGACCCAGCTCTTGTGTCTCCAGGAGGCACAGACGGCTTCCCAGCCCCGTCTTCAGTCGTGAGGCGATCACGGCAGCAGCAGCAGCTCGTCCCAGCGCTCCAGCTGACACCAGCAGCCTAGACAGGTTCACCTTGTATAGGCGGAGCCGTTCCAGCAGCCGCAGCCCACCTACCAGTCACCACCATCTCCAGACTTGCAGATGGTGCTATACGAGCCGGATCAGCCTCTGGCAGTACTCCCGCCAGTCCAGTACGATGCAGAGCCGTTGATGGATGTCAACGGGATTTCGTATGACTGCCCTCAGCCCGGTATCCAACGAGACCATCCCGGATTCCTGTGGGGGACCGGAGGTACCCAGCCCCAGCAAAGCCGTCAGGACAGGGTGGCCAGTACAGCCATCAGAGAGAGCACCAGCCGCAGCAGCAGCCCCCAGTGTATCCATCACAGCAGCAGCAGCAGTCGTCCTATGGTCCTCGTCCCTATCAGCAGGGACAGTCTTGGAGGCGAGATCAGCCTCACCAGCAGCAGCATCACCCATACCCCTCTCAACCACAACAACAGATACAGCAGCCTCACTACCAAAGAGGCTACCCGTCGGGTTCCCATGAGAACCCTGTCTTGGATGACATAGCCCGCCTTCTCACAGATCAGCAGGCTACTTTTCGACGGGAGATGGATGAGTTCCGCCAAGAGATGCGTGACATTATGAGAGGGAAGGCCTCCATCCATGCCCAGATCGAGTCGAACCCCAACAGCCTGAAGCAGAAATCTGAGCAGGTAGCTTGTACTGAGTATACCACTCCTAGTGATGTATTTGGTGATATGACTGGATATCTGTTTGATACTGATGTTGTCACACTTAGGAGCGGTAGGATGGCAGCAGGCGACGCCTCGTCTGAGCCACATCATGAGGATCCACCCTACGAGGAGGAGGAGAGCGGCACTGAGGCCGCTAGAGACGATGACGGTGGTACTGATGCCACCAAGGATGGAATCGGTGGTACTGATGCCACCAAGGATGCTGATTCCACCGGCGGTGCTGAGGCCGCCGTTTCACCAGTTAGAGGAGGTGGTACTGAGGCCACCCATTTTGTCGAGCCAGAGCGCGGTACTGAGGCCACGAGTCTTCCAGCCGATCCAGCCGATGGTGGTACTGAGGCCACCCATACTTCTGAGAGACATGTAGTTTTTCCTTCTTATGCACCTGTATCTCGGAACATTTCTGTGAAGAAAGGAAAGGGTTTATTTTCTTCTGGTCCCACTGGGGTGCATGATGTATGTGTGGATCCGGTCGTCGAACAGCCTAGACCCTTTCCTAGTCCTTCATCTGAGAAGGACCCTGTGATCCCCTTCCCTAGAGCCCTTCAGATGGGGAAGGGGAAGAAAAAAGAAAATCCAAAAAAGAGAGACCAGGAAGAGTTTAGCCAATAGATGATAGATTGATTTCACATACAGCTGACTCTTCAGGAGGCTTTGCAGCACATTCCCCTTCTTCAGCGTTCGTTGAGAGACAGGACCACAGTCAGAAGGAAGAGGAGGAACCACCATTCAGAGATCCATGTGCTGACGAAAGCCACGTGTTTCGCGATCCAGAACCGTCTGCCGACCAAGAGGCCAGATTCAGGAGCCCCATATGTCAGATGTCACATTAGAGAGCAGAGGTTCGACCATACTCTATTAGATAGCGGATCGTCAATCAACCTCCTTCCGGCAGCCCTTCTCGACCGCTTCGAGTTGGGCACTCTTAGACAGAGCAGGACAGTCCTTCAGTTTGCTGATAGATCTGTCAAGAGGCTGAAGGGGTTGTTTCGAGACATTGTCGTCACGATTCAGGGCCTGCAATTCCCCGTGGACTTCGTAGTGTTGGACATGGAGATCCCTGAGTCAGTGACCGATACCCCCATCATTCTAGGTCGCACGTTCTTGGCCACATCCAAGGCAGTGACCGACCATGATAGCTGGAAGGTATACTTTCGCGTCGAGGGCGAAAGTGCACAAATAGAGACGGTCGAGGACAGCCGAGTCAGAGACAGATCATGCTCAGAGACCACTTCAGATACAGAGCAACTGACAGATGCAGGGCTAGACATCCACCAGGACTGTGACTTTGTGATCACAGACGATGAGGCAGTTTGGGCAGATCCAGCAGCACAGGCCATGCTCTCATTTTCAGACACCGCTGATGTAGAGATGATAGCAGAGGACAGCCTGGAGAGAACATTCCTGGTCCAGGATACTTCAGAGGCAGCAGAGCCGGTTCTCGACCGCGACACAGATTTTTGTGATGATGGTGGTACTGATGTCACCTTGGATGACACAGATCCCTCAGAGTCAGAATCTGATTGGGCATATTGTGATGATTACATGCCAGACCTGACTTCCACTAAGCCTGCAGATAGGGAGGAGGTAGATGCCGAGCAGATCAGAGACAGTTCAGTTGAGCAGCCTTCTTCAGATCCAGTTTGCGAGAGTACGTTCTCATTCTCCCGGGTAGATTTGGCAGCATGCACGCGACTTCTTTCAAAGCCAGATTTGCCAGCACCCAGTTGTCCAGAGCTGAAGCCACTTCCTGCGTAGTTGAAGTATAGATTCCTTGCGGGTGAGCATGAGATGTACCCAGTCATTATCTCAGCCGATTTGACTGGAGAGCAGGAATCCCGTTTGATGGGAGTTCTTGAAAAGAACCGCAAGGCGATAGGATGGAGAGTAGCAGATCTCCAGGGGATTAGTCCGGCCCTGTGCTCCCACCATATCTATCTCGAGGATGAGGCGAAGCCGTCGCGTGAGTTCCAGCGGCGGCTGCACCCAAATCTGAGAGAGGATGTCATGAAGGAAATTTCGAAATGGTGGAGCGCTGATTTTATCTATCCCATCTCCGACTCCAAGTGGGTCAGCCCTTTGCATGTGGTGCCCAAGAAGACGGGTATCACTACAGTGATTAGAGAGTCGGGAGAGGAGATTGCTACACGAGTACCCACTTCTTGGTGGGTCTGCGTTGACTACAGGAGACTCAACCAGGCCACCAAGAAGGATCATTTCCCCCTGCCCTTTATTGACCAGATCATTGAGAGACTGGCAGGGAAGAGCCATTATTATTTTCTGGATGGGTACTCAGGCTACAACCAGGTGGCCATCGCTCCTGAGGACCAGGACAAGACTACCTTTACCTGTCCTTTCGGCACATACGCCTTCCGATGCATCCCATTTGGGCTATGCAATGCCCCTGCGACTTTTCAGAGATGCATGTTGTCGATCTTTTCGGACATGAGGGGAGTGCTTGGAGGTCTTCATGGATGATTTCTCGGTTTATGGCGACAGATTCGACTCCTGTCTTGACTGCCTAGACCGAGTACTTCAGCAATGTATTGAGGTTCGCTTGGTTCTGTCTTGGGAGAAGAGTCACTTCATGGTGACTCAAGGGACGGTGCTTGGCCACATCATCTCCAACAGGGGCATGGAGGTTGATCCGGCCAAGGTTGATGTCATTAGAAAACTCACACCACCGTCCAATTTGCGGCAGTTACAGTCTTTCCTGGGGCACGTTGGTTTTTACAAACGATTCATTCGTGATTTCAGTAGGGTTGCCCGACCGTTGACTGATCTGCTGACGAAAGACACCGAGTTCCTTGTCGATGACAAGTGCCTTTCGTCATTTGAGACTCTCAAGCATTGTGTTGTTGAGGCTCCTATCCTTCAGCCACCAGATTGGTCTCTCTCATTCGAGATCATGACGGACGCCTCCGATTTTGCCGTGGGGGCTGTGCTGGGACAGAGGAGGGATGGAGTCCCCTTTGCTATTCATTACGCTAGCCGCACATTGGATTCCGCGCAGCGGAATTATACAGTCACAGAGAAGGAGATGCTAGCCGTAGTGTTCGCCCTAGATAAGTTCAGATCGTACATTATTGGATCTAGAGTGACCTTGTATAATGATCATACCGCCATCCGATACCTCATGGCAAAGAAGGATGCCAAGGCCAGATTGACTAGATGGATCCTTCTACTCCAGGAGTTCGACATTGAGATCAAGGATAAGCCTGGAGTCAAGAATGTGGTGGCGGATCATCTCTCCCGTTTAGAGCAGCCTGAGGATTCTGAGCAGATTGATCCCATTTGTGAGACCTTCCCAGATGAGGCGATCCTTGCTATCGCCTCTCTCCCGTGGTATGACGACATTGTGAATTTTCTTGTTGCTAAGAAAGTCCCACAAGGTTGGCCTGAAGGATATGGAGAAATCCTCAAGCGCATCACGGAAGTGTGATTGTCGTATCGAATACGACGAAGAACGACTAGTCATACTAGTTGTTCGGTGCAGCGGAATTTAAAAATTTTTAAACCGATGAAACCACATGATCCGAGAACCATTCTCAAATCGTTTCATCTATGACCACAGCAAGTATAATGCAATACCTCTTGAAGCGTGGTTGATCAAGTCTCTACGAAAAGAGACCTCCTGTCTCAAGTCCAATCGTCGGAGTAACGGCTTGCGAGCGCGGAGATGAGTCGCGGTGTCCTCGCAATCCAAGTTGATCCAAGCGCGGTTGCTCCTGATCTCGTCGCACGAGATCAAACGTCTCCTTCGTGAGTGAAGCACTCCAAGAAGACAAAGAAACCGCAAAGAGTCGAAGCGGCAACACGATGGCGCGGGCGTCGACGAATCTCTCCACCAAGGTGGACGGCCACCAAGAAGAGAGGGAGAGAGAGGGTTGTCGTGTATATGAGAAAGAGAGAGAGAGTTTGTGCTACAATAGCATGTGTTAAGAGAGAGCCAAGCATGCCTCTCTATTTATAGGGTTTTGGGATCCATGGATCTCAATCCATGGGACACATAGAATCAATGGATGAGATTGATTTATGTTCATCCAATGGCTAAGATTGTTGTTGTCAAAAGCAACAAATTTAGGTTAAAATATATTTGACAAAATCAAATATAATTCATTACTAAATCAAAAAACAAATAAGGAGAGAAGACACATGGAGATTTCATCTCCATGTGCCTTCCAAGTGGGCGCACACCCATTCCATATAGGAGTGGGGTGCCGTCCATGAGATTGCATGGAGATTGCAATTTCATGGAAATCCATGAGATTGCATATCTCCATGAAATCTCTCTTATTTATTTGCACCAAATTTATTTGGGTTTTATTCTTCAAAAATAATTCACAATTATCTTTGAGAATATTGCAATCTTGCCATGGAAAAATTGTGAATCATATTCACAACCCAAAACAACATGTAATTCATATTGTTAATTAATTACACAATGTGTATCCAATACACATCATAATTAATCAACACATATAAATTATAATTAACTCTCTCTAATACATTATAAATCACATTTATAATATATTATGAATAATTGGATATCTCTATCCACATTATTCTTATCCAAACTAATTAAATCACATTTAATCATATTGGATAATTTCTCATACATCATGATAATTAAAACACTTTTAATTATCAAATTCTCTTTGCTTAGATCTTATGGAATTGTTCTTAAACCATTTAAGAACAATGCTATTTCTCCTCAGATACTTGGAGATAAGGACAGGGCGATTGTATTGTTCCACGTATAGTGACTTGGATGTTGAGATCATATCTCAAATCCAGATCCTATGGACCTCCCACTGATGCTTGATCAAATCAAGACCGTAGACTTAATCTTCTCATTGCATCTGAATCTCATTCAGATCAATGTCCAGTTCATGGACTAAGATTAGGTCACTTCTCTAATGAGAGGAGTCATTAAAATCCAAACCTATTTCATCACTCCCTCGGAATGGAAGCATCATGGTTATACAATCGTATATGATCAAATCACCCTTCAGGTATTCCTAATACCTGCACATCCTACATACTGGAAGACTCATGATCATCCTGAAGATAAAGACCACTTTTACACTGTCATCTTCAGGGTCAGATCATTAAGTTTCTCAATCTTGGTCATCGGGATTTGGTATAGATCATATGCTTTCACAAAGCATATATCTTACCTTCAAATTCATGTCATGCTTCCAAAGCACGACGACCATGCATGGAATTTGTTCAGTCCCAATACCTCATGAGTGAGCTCATGTCTCCCGGTTCACTGGTGAACCTGTATGATCCCTTTGAGAGATCGCGTTACTCATATGTCCTTACATGCACACCAGCTCGCCGGTATATAGACCTTGATTAGGTCATCAACCTATTGGTCTGCCAAATGTACATACTCAGACATATAGCAATACATCTGTCTCTAGTCAGAAGATGCATGCCTATGTTGTGACAGTATTCAACGTAGGTTTTTGGTTATCTCGATCTCGTCAAGTCAACCATAGACTTAACTAACCTGACACCTCTGAATCACTATTCCCATGCAGAGGACCTGCATCGAGAGGTCAGTCAGATATCAGTCATATGAGATAGGATTGCCATCTCCTACTCAGACTGGAGATCATCACTTAATGATCATTTGATGATGCTTGATGAGTCCTCTATCTAACTCCTTAGATATTCATCCAAGCATCAGCCTATATGATCCATTCAATGAATCAACAGCTGTATGATCATCAAGTTGGCCATGGTACATAACCCTTATTGTACAGAGGGACCCTATAGTGCATTCATTCATTAATCTCAGAAAGGGGAGTGAAAAATAATCAATAATTTTCATTGATAATTTATTCATTACAATAACATTTATTGTAGAAATGGTTCGCCCGGGGCTCACATTGCTAACAATCTCCCACTAGCCCTCAGAACCATTCAGGTACAATCTTTAAACCCATACTCATTACATGCTGGTCGAAAACCTTCTGTGTCAGAGGTTTGGTAAGAGGATCAGCAACGTTGTCGGCAGAGGCCACCTTGGTGATGATGATGTCACCACGCTTTTGTATCTCCCGAATGATGTGGTATTTCCTTTCCACGTGCTTGCTCTTTTGATGCCATCTGGGTTCCTTTGCCTGGGCAATGGCTCCCGTGTTATCACAGAGTAACGGGATGGGAGTATCAGAGGAAACTACGCCAAGCTCCAGCACGAACTTGCGCAACCACACCGCCTCCTTTGCAGCATCTGATGCGGTAATGTATTCGGTTTCCGTTGTTGAATCAGCAGTAGTGTCCTGCTTCTTGATTCTCTAGCTCACAGCACCACCATTCAACAAGAACACGAACCCCGATGTCGACTTTCGATCATCTACATCCGATTGGAAGTCAGAATCTGTATATCCCAAGACTTCGAGATCACCATCTCCATAGACCAAGATGTAATCTTGCGTCCGTCTTAGATATTTGAATATGTTCTTTACTGCATTCCAGTGTTGTTCTCCATAGCAGGATTGGTAACGACTTACCACTCCCACTGCATGGCAGATATCTGGCCTAGTACACATCATGGCATACATTAAGCTTCCTACGGCTGATGCATAAGGACATCCAGCCATGGCCTTCTTTTCCTCAACAGTTTGAGGAGCCATTCCTTTAGACAGGTGGATACCATGTCTTAAGGGTAGGAATCCTTTCTTAAAACTATCCATACAGAATCGTTCAAGAATCTTCTTAATGTATCCATGTTGTGACAATCCCAAAATCCTCTTTTCTCGATTTCTGAACAGCTTCAGGCCTAAGATGTAAGAGGCTTCTCCAAGATCTTTCATCTCAAAGGTATGGGACAGCCAAATCTTTACACTGGTCATCATCCCTGTATCATTCCCAATGATAAGGATGTCATCTACATAAAGCACGATGAACACAACGACGCTCCCACTAAGCTTCTTGTATACACAAGGTTCATCAGGATTCTGCACAAAATCATAACTCTTTATGGTTTCGTCAAATCTGATGTTCCAACTACGAGAAGCTTGCTTGATCCCATAGATGGATTTCTTCAGCTTGCATATTTTACTATCCTCAATCATGAAGCCCTAGGGCTGCTCCATGTAGATATCCTCCTCGAGGTATCCATTAAGGAAAGCCGTCTTGACGTCCATCTGCCAGATGTCGTAGTCAAGATATGCAGCTATAGCTAGCAATGTCCGGATGGATTTAAGCATAGCCACAGGAGAGAATGTCTCATCGTAGTCGATGCCTTCTCTCTGTGTGTAGCCCTTGGCTACGAGCCGTGCCTTGAAAGTCTCTACTTTCCCATCAGGTCCCCTCTTTCTCTTGAAGATCCATTTACACCCAATGGGTTTTACCCCTTTAAGTGGATCCTCTAGGGTCCATACACCATTCTTATGCATGGAGTCAATTTCTGACTTCATTGCTAGCATCCATCTATCCATGTCTTGATCCGCGAGTGCTTCATCAAATGAAGTAGGATCAATGTCAGTTTCACCTGACACATGGAATCCATACCTTTCAGGTGGTGCAACCACCCTCGAACTCCTTCGAAGAGGTATGGGTGTTTCATCTTTATTTACTTCTTCAGTTTCTGGTCTGGGGAGCTCAGAATCCTCTTGGGATTCAATGAGTTCCTCTACTTCACTTTTATCTTGACCTTTAAGGAAATCATCCTCCAGAAACTTCACATCTCTAGAGACAAAAACCTTTTGGGTCTCAGGGTCATAAAGCTGGTGTCCAATACCATCTTTAACATACCCAATGAAGTAACACTCACGAGTGCGAGATTCCAGCTTACTTGCGTCCACGTTCTTCGCATGGACCAAGCAACCCCAAACCCTTAAGTGATTGACACTAGGTTTGGTTCCATACCATAGCTCATGAGGAGTCTTAGGTACAGATTTGCTAGGAATCTTATTCAGGATATATATTGCAGTCTCTACTGCATATCCCCAGAAACTAAGAGGTAAATGTGCTTTGCTCATCATTGAACGGACCATGTCCATGATGGTCCTGTTGCGTCTTTCAGCAACACCATTAAGTTGGGGAGTTCCAGGAGGAGTGAGATTTGAAATAATTCCATTCTCCTTAAGGTATTCCTTGAATTCATCTGATAGGTACTCGCCACCTTGATCAGATCGAATCCGTTTAATCTTCCTATCGGTTTGGTTCTCAACCAAAGCCTTGAATTCTTTGAACTTTTCAAAGGTTTCAGACTTATGACGTAATAGGAAGATAAACCCGTATCGCGAATGGTCATCGATAAATGTCAAATAATATCGGTATCCATTTCGAGTCACGGTACTGAAGGGACCACATACATCGGTATGTATTAGGTCAATAATACCTTCGCATCTTGTAACCTTGTTACGGAAAGGCATCCTAGTCATTTTACCTCGAATGCAATGTTCGCAGGTAGGTAAAGATTGAACCTGTAGGAAATCTAAAGGTCCATCCTTTATCAATCTGTTGATCCTATCAACAGACAAATGACAAAGCCTTTGATGCCAAATCATATTTGAATGATTTTTATTCTCCCTGGATCTCTTAGGGTTTTTATTAGTGGTTGTAACATTCATGACATTATCATTGATGCACAATTCATAGAGTCCTCCAAAAGTTAAAAACACCTTCTGCAATATATTTATCATAATGATTTATGACTAATTTATTACAGAACAGGAACGAATATCCACTTCTAACTAGCTTAGATACAGATATCAGATTCCTTCTAACTTCAGGTACATAAAGACACTCTTTAAGTACTAGGACTCTTCCACTAGATAATGATAGTCTGCATGTCCCGACGGCGACTGCTGCAACACTTGCATCAGATCCCATCTGGATGACTATCTCCCCTTCCTCAAGACTTCTAGTTTCCTGAAACAAATGCAACAAATTGCATACATGAACAGAAGCACCAAGAATCTACAACCCAACTTCCTTCTCGTCCGACGAGAAAGCTAGTTTCAATGATGAAAGTAGATTTTATACCTGCTGGAGCTTTACCTTTGTCTGAGGACTTCAGGTAATCTGGGAAGTTACGCTTCCAGTGCCCCGGCTTCTTGCAGTGGTGACAGACGTCGGTTTTCTTCGACGCCATGAGAGTGGATGCATTAGAAGAAGAGGCAACACTTTGTCCCTTCTTCTTTCTCTTCTGGTCCGGGCCCTTCCGAGAACCATGCTTCCGACCGCGCTTCCCTTTGACCTGTGCAACCATTGCACTGCCACTGGGACCATCCTTCTTCATCACGTCCTCTGCGGACTTTAATGCAGCAAGGAGAGCAGCACTTGTCAATTCCAATTTATTCATATGGAATGACACCACAAAGTTATTGAAAGACTTGGGCAATGACAGCAGAATGAAGTCAGCTTGCATGTCTGCATCTATCGTTGCCCCAAGAGTCTCCAGCTCCGACAAGTACCCAAACATTTTGAGTACATGTTCACGGACCGAAGTCCCTTCCTGCATTCTGCAGCGAATGAGGTCTTTCATAACATTGTACCGCTGAGTGCGGTTAATGTCACCAAACATATCCTTAAGATTCTGCATTATTTCCTGACAGGTATTCATCTCCACATGTTGCTTCTGCAGAACATTGGAGAGAGAACCTAGGATATAGCACCTAGCCAAGACATGATCTTCATCATACTTGTGATTAAATGCTTTTTCTTCCTTGGACTTAGGGTTCTCATGCTTGTCCTCGGATAGCACATAACTTATGCGCTCAGCTGAGAGAACAAGCTCCAAATTTCGGATCCAATCCGAGTAATTTGGGCCGGTCAATTGGTTGACCTCTAGAAGCCTACTAAGTGGGTTCAAAGACTTCATTTTCTGAAATTAAGAATGCACTATATTAGAATATAAAAATTATATATTCAAATTTATAATATTTGATTAAGGCATTTTAAATCAAATTGTTCTTGCTATGTCAACCTTGAAAGTTTATTCCCTTATTTACTTTCAAAGTAAGAGATATACTTACCAATATATCTCAAGCAAGAACTGGGATCTCCTCCTTATCTTTGTCATATCCCAATAATATGAGAACCTATGACTCCAATAAAGAGAAGCGGGAACACATTCCACATTGCAAGTCCAACTTGCATTTCCCAATTCGGTCTTTAATACCCGGGCCCACCACCCCTAAGGTGATGTTGACCCGTTATTAATTGAACCAACCGTCAACAGGAATACAACTCGCTATGCGCAATCCAATATCGCCCCAATAATATGAGGACCCGATATTGGGGTCACTACGCATACGTCCTTACTCTTTCGAGAAGCGACGAGCCCGATCCAAACGGATCGTATGCAGGAGCTGTCACTTCGTACATGCGTCTCCTTCATACGATGTCTGGCGACGGAACTCTTCGCCTGGACGGGAGACCATGGATGTCACTTATGTGATCCTCCATATCATATTCAAATTTTAATTAATTATTATGAATCACATTCACATAATTAATTCTTCCAAGGGAATTAATAACTATAATCATATTAGAGTATTTCAATTGGACATAATCAATTTAATCATATTAAATTAATTATCAATCCAATTCAATCAATCAAACTTGATTATTTTACTTGAATACATATATGGTAATATCTCAAAATACGTATTAATTCAAATTTTAATAATTAGAAAAAATACATCTTAATCCCTCGGACATTATCCCGGCCCTACCCGCTGTCATGGCCAGTACCGACGAGAGTGGGACGGACCACATACGTTGCAACCCGCAACCCCAATGCTCTCCGACTAGGCACCACATCCGCCTCGGGAAAGGATAATGCCAAATTGATTAATTTGTACTTGAGATGATCATCGGTTTTTCAACCGAAATTGTACCATATAGTAATAATCAAAACATTTTTTATTATAGGGAAATTTGCTAGACAAATTCCCAAATCCTATTCAAGCATCAAGTTTGAAGATTGTTGTTTCCAATTTATGATTTAGATCATATCTTAATCAATTAATTGGTTGGGGCCATGTCAATTAGGCAAATAATCATGTCTCAATATTTCACAAATATTATTCAAGATTATTTCACGAAATTAACAATTTAATTTCTCTAATTGACAACCACTTGGTTCTAGATTAGGAATGCAATTTCAGTAATGACCCCTATTCACTAAAATTGGCATATCTCAATCAATTTAAATCCAAATTAAGCAAACTCAATTTTCATAGATTGCTAACTTGATTTACAACAGAACCTAAGTGGATTTGCACGCATTTCGAGGCAGATGATAACAGTAATTAACTCTTTAATCATGTTAAAATCTACTGTTCCCGCAACAGTGCATACATGTCCATTAAAACAACCATAACTAGAGCATACGAAATCCGATTTACGCAAACTCAGTTTCTATGGTTTCCTTATTTAATGGGGAACAAAATCCAAAATTCGTGTTTAAACAATTTAAACAGTGCCGAATTTATTTACTAAACAGATCTGCGAAATCAAATGCGATGAAAACTTTCGCGACCTAAACGAACCCAAGTCGTCCTCGGTTTTTCGAATCATATTCGAAACCGTCAACCTGGCTCTGATACCACTTGAAGGATATGGAGAAATCCTCAAGCGCATCACGGAAGCGTGATCGTCGTATCGAATACGATGAAGAACGACTAGTCGTACTAGTTGTTCGGTGCAGCGGAATTTAAAAATTTTTAAACCGATGAAACCACATGATCCGAGAACCATTCTCAAATCATTTCATCTATGACCACAGCAAGTATAATGCAATACCTCTTGAAGCGTGGTTGATCAAGTCTCTACGAAAAGAGACCTCCTGTCTCAAGTCCGATCGTCGGAGTAACGGCTTGCGAGCGCGGAGATGAGTCGTGGTGTCCTCGCAATCCAAGTTGATCCAAGCGCGGTTGCTCCTGATCTCGTCGCACGAGATCAAACATCTCCTTCATGAGTGAAGCACTCCAAGAAGACAAAGAAACCGCAAAGAGTCGAAGCGGCAGCACGATGGCGCGGGCATCGACGAATCTCTCCACCAAGGTGGACGGCCACCAAGAAGAGAGGGAGAGAGAGGGCTGTCGTGTATATGAGAAAGAGAGAGAGAGTTTGTGCTACAATAGCATGTGTTAAGAGAGAGCCAAGCATGCCTCTCTATTTATAGGGTTTTGGGATCCATGGATCTCAATCCATGGGACACATAGAATCAATGGATGAGATTGATTTATGTTCATCCGATGGCTAAGATTGTTGTTGTCAAAAGCAACAAATTTAGGTTAAAATATATTTGACAAAATCAAATATAATTCATTCCTAAATCAACCCAACAAATAAGGAGAGAAGACACATGGAGATTTCATCTCCATGTGCCTTCCAAGTGGGCGCACACCCATTCCATATAGGAGTGGGGTGCCGTCCATGAGATTGCATGGAGATTGCAATCTCATGGAAATCCATGAGATTGCATATCTCCATGAAATCTCTCTTATTTATTTGCACCAAATTTATTTGGGTTTTATTCTTCAAAAATAATTCACAATTATCTTTGAGAATATTGCAATCTTGCCATGGAAAAATTGTGAATCATATTCAAAACCCAAAACAACATGTAATTCATATTGTTAATTAATTACACAATGTGTATCCAATACACATCATAATTAATCAACACATATAAATTATAATTAACTCTCTCTAATACATTATAAATCACATTTATAATATATTATGAATAATTGGATATCTCTATCCACATTATTCTTATCCAAACTAATTAAATCACATTTAATCATATTGGATAATTTCTCATACATCATGATAATTAAAACACTTTTAATTATCAAATTCTCTTTGCTTAGATCTTATGGAATTGTTCTTAAACCATTTAAGAACAATGCTATTTCTCCTCAGATACTTGGAGATAAGGACAGGGTGATTGTATTGTTCCACGTATAGTGACTTGGATGTTGAGATCATATCTCAAATCCAGATCCTATGGACCTCCCACTGATGCTTGATCAAATCAAGACCGTAGACTTAATCTTCTCATTGCATCTGAATCTCATTCAGATCAATGTCCAGTTCATGGACTAAGATTAGGTCACTTCTCTAATGAGAGGAGTCACTAAAATCCAAACCTGTTTCATCACTCCCTCGGAATGGAAGCGTCATGGTTATACAATCGTATATGATCAAATCACCCTTCAGGTATTCCTAATACCTGCACATCCTACATACTGGAAGACTCATGATCATCCTGAAGATAAAGATCACTTTTACACTGTCATCTTCAGGGTCAGATCATTAAGTTTCTCAATCTTGGTCATCGGGATTTGGTATAGATCATATGCTTTCACAAAGCATATATCTTACCTTCAAATTTATGTCATGCTTCCAAAGCACGACGACCATGCATGGAATTTGTTCAGTCCCAATACCTCATGAGTGAGCTCATGTCTCCCGGTTCACTGGTGAACCTGTATGATCCCTTTGAGAGATCGCATTACTCATATGTCCTTACATGCACACCAGCTCGCCGGTATATAGACCTTGATTAGGTCATCAACGTATTGGTCTACCAAATGTACATACTCAGACATATAGCAATACATCTGTCTCTAGTCAGAAGATGCATGCCTATGTTGTGACAGTATTCAACGTAGGTCTTTGGTTATCTCGATCTCGTCAAGTCAACCATTGACTTAACTAACCTGACACCTCTGAATCACTATTCCCATGCAGAGGACCTGCATCGAGAGGTCAGTCAGATATCAGTCATATGAGATAGGATTGCCATCTCCTACTCAGACTGGAGATCATCACTTAATGATCATTTGATGATGCTTGATGAGTCCTCTATCTAACTCCTTAGATATTCATCCAAGCATCAGCCTCTATGATCCATCCAATGAATCAACAGCTGTATGATCATCAAGTTGGCCATGGTACATAACCCTTATTGTACAGAGGGACCCTATAGTGCATTCATTCATTAATCTCAGAAAGGGGAGTGAAAAATAATCAATAATTTTCATTGATAATATATTCATTACAATAACATTTATTGTAGAAATGGTTCGCCCGGGGCTCACATTGCTAACATGGCCCAGGCAGAGGCTTCAGACCTTCCTCACGAAGGCCAAGTCTTACCAATGGGAGGATCCCATCCTTTACCACGAAGGAGGGGATAGCGTCTGGCGTAGGTGCATTCCTCAGGAGGAACACCATAGCGTCCTCACTTACTGCCACAAGCTTGAGGTAGGAGGACATCACTCTGGGAGGAGAACAGCACAGAAAGTGCTCCAATCCGTCTTGTGGTGGCCTACCCTCTTCAAGGACTCTGATGAGTTCGTGAAGAGGTGTACTGACTGTCAGAGGATGGGCAGTTGTGGACAGCGTGATATGATGCTGATGCAGCCCATACACTTCTGTGAGGTTTTTAATGCATGGGGCATCGATTTCATGGGTCCATTCCCTAAGAGTCAGGGATTTGAGTACATTCTGTTGGCCGTTGACTATGTTAGTCGTTGGGTTGAGGCTATCCCTGCCCGAGCCGCTGATGCCAGGACAGTTTGCAGATTTTTGAGGAAGCACATCATCACGCGGTTCGGGGTACCTCGATTATTGATTTCATATGGGGTGTCTCATTTCATCAACGACCAGGTGAAGGCACTTGCTAGCGAGGTCGGCATAGATCATCGAGTTGCCACTCCATACCATCCACAGACGAATGGTCTAGCCGAGGTGTCGAACAGGGAGATCAAGACTATATTGCAGAAAGTCGTCTGCCCTGACCGAAAGGATTGGTCATAGCTTTTGGACTCGGTCTTGTGGGCATATAGGACGTCTTTCAAGACACCCTTGGGCACATCTCCTTTTCGCCTCATTTATGGCAAGCCGTGCCATTTACCTGTTGAGTTGAGACACAAGTCACTTTGGGCAGTCACTGAGATACTTATGGATCCAGATAGTGTAGGAGACCAGAGGAGGGCAGAGTTAGCAGCCCTGGAGGACCTTCGTGATACCGCCTTCTCAAGCAGCCTACAGTATAAGGAGAGAGTGAAGGAGTGGCATGATTCTCATATCAGCCACAAGTATTTTGAGCCCGGACAGAGAATATGGATGTTTGATGCTAGGCTTCGTCTATTTCCAGGAAAGCTACAGAGCAAATGGAAGGGACCTTATCTTGTGAGAAAGGTACACGACAACGGGAGCATTGATATATCTGAGTTGTCTTCTGAGAGTACCTTTCGAGTGAACGGCCAGCGGCTCAAGCCATTTCTAGATCATGAGCCGCGGGTTGTTGATGTTGCCCCTATTCACTTTGCGTGAGATATGGTCTCTTGACTCACATCTATTGCATCTCACGCCTGATTATCACTGTTCTTCCGACCTGTATAGATCCAGTTGTCTATATCACTCTATTCTTTAGTCCCACATCCCTTTTCTCATCTTATGATTATGCTATATTTAGGGTGTACTTTACCCTAAGTATAGAGGGGATATAGGACCTTTGGGTATTCTTTTTATCCTATCTACCCCTGTTTTGTTGCCTATACTTAGGGATATTTCACCCTAAGTATAGGGGGGCAGATTCTGCACATCCTTCACTCGGATTTCCCTTCATGTACAGCTTGCTATACTTAGGATTACTTGATCCTAAGTATAGGGGGAAAAGCCTAGACTCTCTTGATCTTCTTTTCATTCTATTCTTTGATTCATCTCTGCATATAGCCATTCCTTTTCACGTCCCTATACTAAGCACGAGTTATGTCTTCTTCATCGCTCTTGATAACTCTGAGGACATCGTTCGAGCTAAGTATAGGGGGGTGTGTATATATTTCATATATACTTGAGCCATAACTCGTACTTTGTGTGAGTGTGTGAATAAATAAATAAAAAATGGCTAAAACCCCATAAAATTAAAAAAATTTCTCCCTTGTATATAAGATTCATTTTGCACATACATAGCTAGTGTACAAATTATTTTTGTAAAAATGTTTTCAAAAATCTTTTGTGTAAAGTTTGTGTAAATATTTTCATATCAAAATTATGTATATAATACAAAATTTTTCCAAAATGTTTTGAAAATCAAAAGTTTGCAAAAGACATTATATAGATGTTTGTAAATATTTTTTGCAAAACTTGCATTCATGCATACATCCATGGTTTCAAAACATTTTGCAAAAAATTTGCACGATTGTAAATATTTGTAAATAGCATCTTTGTAAATATTTGTATAGTTTTTCCTGGATCATAGTTGACATTTAAACTAGCCTGGAATTAAATTGGGAAATGGAGCTTGATTAAGATCTTAAGAGGAACCTTATAAGGCTTAGGGTTAAGGCTTTTCAGGTCCATTGGGACTTAATTCTTTGAGTCCACTAGGCTATGAGCATATGTCATCTTGATGAGCCTAAGTAGAGCACTTAACAACACAAGCATGACTCTTAGAGACAATGGCTTGACTTGCACCAGCACCTTACACATAGCTCTCCACGGATGAGGCGGTGAGGAGGCAGTTTCCTTTGGCTTGGGGTAGCATATGAGGGTAGTACTTCTAGGAGGAACCTATCTTCTTCTTCTAGTGAAGGAAGTGCGCCTCAACTTGGTCTAGTGGTGATGAAGGCTAAAGACAGAAGCCGTGGGTTGCAATAAAGCTTCAAAAGAGGGATAGTCTACTGGCTCAAGAGGAAAAACTCCTTGTATATATGTTGCACCATGTAGATATGTTGTACAGTTGCACATGAAAAAAATGTGCAAAAAGAAAACAACTCCAAAAAAGTGGTGGGTCGGATTGAAAATTTAATAACCCCACCGGAGTGTATATATTCAAATAAAGCAAAAGCTTATGGTATCCATGTTACATCCCATGAAGCTTGCAGTGGGAGACTTAGCTACACTGGTTGGGCTCCCAGGGATACATGGCTACACAAGCCATAGTCCATTCTTCATCTTTTTCCCCCTCTTCTTGAGCCGGTTGCACTTGAACTTAGAAGGGAATACCCCGCTTCTCGAGGAAAGAGTTGCTAGACCGAGGCATTAGAGTTACCAGGTTGGGGGAGGTTGTTTCTTTATTACTTCTGAGGTGGGGAGCTACATATCACTTTCACTGCATGGAAAGATTCATGGTCATTAGAGTTTGTGTATGTAGACTTGTTCTGATCTGGTTTATTGAGGAGTCTTGTCCATAGATTGGTGGAACTTAGAGGCTGTTGAGTTTTAAGCTTAAGTCCAAATAAGGTTCCGACACATTAATAATCTAAAGATCTGATCGAGCTCCATAATTCAATTTAATGAAGGCGAGTTTAATAATCAGCCTTGATCCATGTGCATTCTCCTCTTTTTCTTTTTCTTTCTTTCTTTTTTTACTTCTTTTTCAAATAAGTGTTTGCTAAGGGACTAACAAAGTTAAGTATAGGGGGTGATGAATACTCATTCATCACTCTTTATTCTTATATTTTAGCTACAAAAACCTTTGCAAATGCATGTATATATTTGTAAATACAAAGAATTACCAAAAGCATGCATTGTGCAAAAATAAAAGAACAAAGAGACAAAAGAAAAAAGAGGGAAATATTTAGAATAAATATTGAGCAATCTAATCCCAAGGGAGGGCTCAGCATGGGCCTGACCGCATAAAAGCCAAAGTAGAGGGAGATAGGGACTCATGTGTGTAAATAAACCTATAAATAAAATAAATATATTTTCCTCTAATAATAGAATAAAAGTGGTTTGTATATATGGTATATATTTGTAAATACAAAAATCAAAACAAAAATAGAAAAATTAAAAAGAAAACAAAAAAAACATCACTTGTGCATATTCACCATTTATATAGTCCACTCACTTATATTTGTTTCACCTTATAAATAAATAACATTAATTTCCATAAAATTCGTAAGTATTCTATCTTTTATGGTGTAAATAAATAAAATAAAAACAACAAAAACAAAAACAAAATAAAAAGAACAAAATCAAAAAAAACCAAAAATACATTGTAAATATACCACGTATATAGATGTATATATCTATTTATTTCCCCCTTATACATAAATAATAAAAATAAAATAAAAATATCTTTTCATTCCTAATTTTATAATATAAATAAATAAAATATAAAATGGGGATAAAAATGTATAAAAATAACAAAATAAAAATCAAAAATAAAAATCCTATATTGTTTATATACCTATATATAGCCCTATTATGTAAATACCTTATTTTCATTTTGAAAAATTAATTAAAAATCACAAAAAATGGAAACAATTAAAACGAATATTTTTCATGTTTTGAGTTTTTATTAAATCTACCATTTACTATTTTTAATAGAATTTTTAAATCTTTTCCACATGGCCTGTCCTCATTGGTCCACGGGGACGTTGACCCCCCGGTCAACTCCCCCCCCAGGACCACCAAGCCCCGGATCCGAGCCCGCGACCCGACTTCTCGGATTTTTCCCGACTCGATCCGATCACCTCGCACCTAAACCCAGGGTCCTATTTGTTCTTGCCAGATCCGACACCCTCGCCGGGATGCCCGCCTCGGGGTCCGCGCTCTGAGCTACCCTACCCGATCGTTTTTAGCCGGACCCCTGACAGTATAAGTTCCGAGCTCCGCCTCCCATTTCCGCATCTTTGGCTCCCCACCTTTCATTCCCGTGACCTCCACTGCCTTCCCTGAGGTGACAGCTCTCCGTTGGTGGTGTCGAAGAGAGGTGAAGGTGCCCGGACCTCTGAACCAGCGAGCTAACGTCGTCGTGCTCCTCCTGAAGCAGGAGCTCGAGCCTCGGGCCTCGACGACCCGCGAGGCAACGACCCAGAGCAAGCCCAGCTCATCCACAGTCGATTCCTCCACTCAGGTATCCCTATTTGCTTCCTGTTTTCTTTGATTTCGCGTTTCGCCCAATTCGCCCATTTTCTGTTCATCGTCGATTCCGGTCACCTCCACCCTCGTATCGATCATCGGACATCACCATCACGTTCGCCTTCTTCCCGCGCACGTTCTACGCCCCTCCATTCAACCCAGCTCGCATAGGAGCTGGGGTTTCGAGCTCCACCGTCTACCCCTCGCCGGAGCTCGACCGCCCCGCCGCACCTATCACCTTCACCCACGTTCATAGGGTCGAGGCAACTTGCCCTCGACCCGCGAGTCTGCTCGTGTACTTTGCAGGTACATCCGAGCCCATCTGAGGGCTTGGACCATTTGAAGCAGCAGCTTGGTCTCCGTCGAGCTCGCCTGAGCTCCTCGGAGCCCCGTCGAGTCATCGGAGGCCGCCATTCGACGCGGGAGCCCACAACAACCCATCTCCGATCATCAAAGTCCCGCGAGGAGGCCGGGAGCGCGCGTAGTGGGCCGGCGAAGGTCGTCGGCCATCAGTTCTTCCTCGGCCTCCAGACACCGTCAGATTGCCTCCCAGCTCCAGTTCGTATCTACGCCGTCCATCTGAGGAGCGTCCCGCAGCGTCCGATCTTTGGAGGAGCGATCTAGACCGTCGGCTCAAGAGGCTTAGCCACCGCGCCCTCCCTGTCGTTCGATCCACCACGTGGTGACGTCTCGACCGTCGATCGAGGCTGAGGGAGCCTTGCGTTGGGCACCACCAGTTCTCCACCGTCCGATTCACCACGTGGCAGCCATCCATCCCTCGCATTAATAAAGGGGTAGTTGCTCTTAGCCCCCCCTGTTTACTTTATTTCGTGTTTAGTCCTGTAAATATCATAGTCAGTTGTTTTTATTTTGGTACTTTTGCACTTTGGACCTTGCCTTTTCTGCTATTGACATGTATGCCCCTATGTGTAGTGTATCACGTGCGTCGACACGTGTTTTGATGGGTTATTTGCATGTTTAGCTCTGTAGTTCTAGGTTGTTACTGAATGAATGAAAACTTTTCATTAATTGCATTTATACCCCTGTGCGTGTTGAATTTGTGCATGTGCGTTATATTTTTGGGTATTTTACAGTAGGGCCCTCAGACTTTTGGTACCTATTACCAATTAGTCCGAGAACTTTACTTTTATTGCAATTGGGTCCCTGTGTGCCCCAGACGCGCCTCGCGCGTGACTTCTTGGGATTTTTGCACCGGACCCCCTGGAATTTCTGGTATATACGTACAGGTCCTTGTGCACTCTACCTAGGTTTTGATTTTTAATAAAATATCAAACTAAGTCCAAATTCAATAAAAATTGGAAACATGGCTACTGCCATGGTGTAAAATTTTCTAGAAATTTTGGGGACATTTTTTATTTCATTTGCTATTTTTAAAAATTCAAAAACAAGCTTTTTCTTTACTGTCTGACTTGAAAATTCACAAAAAAATATTAAAACTCATCTAAAAATTACAAAAAACTTAGCTACTGCGTACATTGTCTTGTTTGATTTTCTGACCAATTTTGGTCATTTTTCATTATATAAAACTCATAAAAATTGAAAAACACTAAAAACTCTATAAAAATTCTAATAATTAATTTAAAAAACCAAAAACAATAATTCCAGTGGCTGAATTTTTCTTGAATTCTCTTCTTTACAGTAAAATTACCTCCAGGTTTTTTAGGTATTTTTTGATATTTTATCTAAGTCCCCCAAGCTTTGCTGGACATTGTGTTTGTTTTCTTGCCTTGTTTTATTTTTAGAAAATTAAATAAAAATCAGAAAAATTCCAAAAATTCACTAAAAATAGTAAAAAAACATAAAAAACATAAAAACATTTTTATTTGAATTTTTGGTTGAGTTTGAGTGCTTTAATAATTGCTTGAAGTTGGTTGCTTTATTGCCTTCTTTATTTTCTTAATTTAGTTAAAAATCCACAAAAATAGAAAAACCCTAAAAAAACCCCCAAAAATACCTTTTATCTTATTTTATTCCTTTTTAGACTACTTCGTAGGCCGCAAGACCATTACGTGCTCCGTGAGTCCGATCCTGGTCGCTATACCAGGCTAATCTAATAGCCAGGACCGCTATCGTGTTTATTTGATTTTATCTGATTTTGGTGGTCTGCACTAACTTTTTCTTGTTGATCCAGATTTCTCGAGCGACTAAGGTCGCAACGACCTTTGTTTATATTTCTCTACCCTAGTTGCTTAGGAAATTTCTGGATCATCAACGGCCCACTCATTCGCCCTCCACGCGCCTCGTCTCCTGACCGTTAGATCACCTTCTTCTCCTTCAGATCTCGGCCCTCCATTCTGCAACCTCTCTCAGCCGCTCGATCCTTACCCTGATCTCATCGATGCCATCCATCTGTGCCTCACTCTCCTTAAGGCACGTGTCACGCTCATGGCCACTGGATCTTAGCCTCGATGATTAGATCTCATCTGCTCATCCTCGCTCAATCGACGACCCTTCGATCCTACAGCAGATCTAATCTCCACCATTAGCCAGCACCCGTGCCTACGCCCATCACGTGGCGCTCTCCATCGCCCTTCGATCTTCCCGCTTGATCTGATCTGCACCGCCCGCTGGCACCTCGCTCAGAGCCGTTGGATCACTAGATCCAACAGTCGAGGCATCGTCTCCCACCTCCGAAAGAGCCTTGCCCACATTACCCCCACCTCACGACGGCTCCGCCCCCTTCCTATTTTTTGTGCCATGACAGCCACCTTCTCCACCCATCAACATCTCCATAATGTCACACATACCTCCCTCACCCTCGCCCGCATCCATGGCCATGATCTCCATGACACCCTTCCTCATCGTTCCACATGCTCCACTAACATCTCCTCCCCCAGCACCTGGACAACCACCTTCTCCCTTTAAATACTCCACCTCCGGCCACTTTCCAGGGCATCCGCCCTTTCACTAGATTTCCTAGAGCTCGAGTCCTCCAATCTGTGACAGGGATTAGGTTAGAATCTGAGTGACGACAGAGAGTTATCTCCGGCGAGATCCATAGTGAAGCTTCGCCGTGCAAGCAGCTTCGTCGATGAGTTGCTAGAGCTCGGTCTCCTACCAGCCCTCGAGCGATGACCGACGACTCCATCTCGAGCGCCAATTCCCATGTAGATCCCTCCATCGTCTTCTGCAATCTTCATCTTCTCCCTCTTCGATTTTCTCTTATTTTTTCCGTCTTCTCGCTTGACATTACTATTCTTCGTCCATCGTTTCCTGAGGATGCTTCTCATGGCACTGGTCCTGGTATGGAAACTGAATCGGCTGATAAGTCGACTGAAACAACATCAGCTCTTGCTCGGTATCTTGGAATACATGAGGAATGGGAATCTAAGACTCCAGAATTGGGAAGTGCATAACCGACACATACTCCGGCTGAAAACTCAATGGAATATCTGTCGGATCTTTGAGATATATCCGTATCTGTCTCAATGACTATCCTTGATACTGCATCAGTATCCACATCAATTGCCTTATGTGCAATACCTAAATCAACAAGTGTTGGATTGCATCTAAGTGGTCTGACATCTCCCTTGTGTATCATCTTGACATTAGAGATCTCTTCGAAGAGATTGCAAAGTGAATCCTCATTGATATTATTATGTGAACCGCCACATGAGGCATCGGACAATGCTTGTTGTTCTGCGGTCATACCTTGATGGAATATCTAAGCTAATTCAGCTTCAGAGATCCCATGATCTGGAAATCTCCTCAAGAGAGTCTGAAATTTGAGCTACATATACTGAATTGGCTTGTGGGGATCATGTGAAATTCTCTGTTAACCGACTGCATGAAATTGGCTCGGCTAATGGGATAAGATTTCCACAGAAAAGCCACTCGAAGCATACCCTATCTATCTCGCTCCTCTACCAAACGTCGAAGCCATCTTGTGGCTCCGTCCTTGAGTGTCAAGGGAAAGGTTTTTATCATTGTATCCTCACCTGTTATATTTTAGTAGAATCTCGTATCGCGGATCCCCTCAAATTCAAAGAGTGATCATAAGGTTCCTCGTACGACTTTCCATGAAATTCCGGCAGCAGTGAAACAAAGTCTGAATCAATCAGAAAAGTCAGTAACTTCAAAGTAGAAACTGACTCAGCTCCTGAAGAAGATGTTGGTTGCTCAATCCACACTCATGTCTCAGCAATTCATAGACCCGAATCACTCATTTGATTTGAACTTGGCTCCTGGGTCTCACACATCTACCAAGCTGGCTGAAAAACACACCTTATATGAATGATAACTATGGTCGTTGTATTAACCAGATGGATTTTAGAAGAAAATTTATTGTTATTTATTTATACTCCTAAATAAGATGTGTATAGTATCAAGTACGGGAGTGTAGAACTCAGGCAGGAAAAATATTGGAAACTATGGTTAAATAACAGAAAATTTAAGGTAAATGATTTCCTAATTTTTTATTTTAGGTATTTTTCTAGATTTTTATTTAAATTTTTGTAATTTTTATATTGTTTTTGTGATTTTTAAGTATTTTTATTTTTTTATATTATTTTCGAAAATATTATGAAATTATTACTTGATTTTATTAAATAATTTTATGTTTTTTTGTTTTTTTACTATTTTTACGAATTTTTAGAAGATTTTTAGGATATTTATGAGTTTTAATTTATTTTTAAGGTGAAAATTAGGTTTTTATAGAAAATATTTTTTTCGATTTTTAAATTGGTAAACAATATAAAAAAATATATTTGTTTTTTTATAAGAAAGTAGATGAAGTTATCTTTAAAATGATATGTAATACGTATTTTGTGATTTTTCTTGAATTAGTTGTGATTTTTCATCATTTTAATGAATTTTATAATATTTATTGGTTTTAATATTTGATTTTTGTTTTGTTTTTTGTTTAGTTATGTTTTTTGTACTATATAAATTACAGTCAAATATATTGTAGGTAGTTTTCGTTAGATATATAAGAGTGTTGTTATATTTTTATGATTTTTAGAATTTGTTATATTTTTATGGTGTTTTTAAATGATTTTTTAGTAATAGAAAATCTTTTTATTTTTCAGAATTGATTTAGTAATGTATATCATATATTACTGTATAAATATATGTATTTTTATTTATTATGTATTATAATAGTATAGGGTTTATATATAATGTACAATGGTATTTTTTATAATTAGCCGGAAATTATAAGGCACGTATAAAAAAGGTAAAATTGCTGGGGAAGGCACGTAAAAACACCAATGCCCAGATGCGCACGTACTTGTATCCTTCAGCCTTTGGACCTGGATGTGATTCTGAAAGATATCGGGGGTGTTCGAGTAAGCTTGCCAAAAAATGAGCCGCACATGCGCAGCTCACATGCGATCTTTAGAATGTGGACCTGTTCGTAATTTACGAGGTTCAGGGTAAAAACTGCAATTTGGCCCAAAATAATCCTTCCTCACATGCTGCGCACGTGAGGCACAAAGCGGTGGGGCGGTGATGTGTCTGATGCTGACACGCAATGCTGCAATCGAGCATCGATCCACAACTGATCGAATGGTTGATATGTTGATGCGTGGTGATGTGAAGGTTGAGTGAACAGTGATCGTGCGGTGAAGAATGGATATGGGAGCATAGAGATGTTCTCCCCCGATGTGGCTTCGATGTGGCAGCTCAGATGTCGTTTCTCGATTCAGATCAAGTTTCCTATATCACGTAGGTGCCAGCGCTCGATGGTTCTGATCGGAGGTCTCGTAGTTCCAAAAGAAGTGGTGGCTATTAGATCGCTTTGGCATTCGTTGTTGATCATTGGGAAAGCCCCTTCAGGTGCAGGATCGTCGATATTCGATTATCAATGATGCTGATCCTCTCTCGATGTAACTACATCGCCTCCTAATTGATAATACTCCACTAAATCCTTCTCACCCCCTCCAGATTCGATTATCTGTAGAATATCAGGATGACTCGAGGATCTAAACCTCAACCCAAAACTCAACTAGAATCAGTGAATGGGGAAGGTAGCTTGACGTAAGGGATTGGGTGCCTATGAACGGAGCTCGGCTTGAAATATGGATGATGGATGCATCTTCTCCAATTCACGATGATGTCGAGAAGCTCCAGATCTAAGACCTACTGCTTCTCGATTCGATGACCTGCACCTGCAATGGAATCACTTGACTCGAGTTGCTAAAACTTGAGCGATTGTTACAGAAGAGTAAATGAACTAAATGGATGATCCCAACGAAGGGTTGGCAGGGAATCAAAGCTTAGATACGTAATGCTACTGAGATGAACATGCTATGGAAAGGAGTTACTGAGAAGCTAATTACGGTTATGAAGGTGGATTTTTCGGAGTGGATTTAAAAACGTGAACGAAATCGGATGAATTTGCACATCAATCAGCGAGGAATTGGGAGGTTGAGAAGAGAAGAGAAGAGAGAGATTGAGAAAGTAAAGGAGGAAAGAGATCAAGAGAAGGAGAGGAAATTTATCTGGAAGTTGAAGGGAAAACGCCCGTGGACGATGTCCCCTGGAATGGAGATCGGGCGGAGCTCTAGGTCCCTGCCTGGATGCACGACGACGTGGAGGCTGTGTCGACGGTGATGATCTCGTTGTTCCTTTTCTCTCTCACTCGACGACATCGGAGTTGTCACCTCTATCTTAAAGCTCACGGAGTAAGGGATGAAAATGGCGTATGAAAGGGGATTTGGGGACCAGGTTTTTACATAGAGGGATATGCGTGGAGCTCATGCAGGCAGGTGGCATCACCGGCAAGGGGTGGCATCACCGCGAGGTTGTTGGTCGAACGACCAACAGCCTGGCGGTTGGACGGTTGGTCGGAGAGGAGAGGGATAGGTTGGCAATGATGAATGCCAAGAAGAAGAAGGTGAAGAGGAGAAGAGAGGAGAGAGAGAAAATGGATAATTAATTAATTATTAAAAGGGAAAAATCGAGCTGCCCTTTGGGGAGCCAATATGGTTTTCCCCACCCTATTTTTCACAAAACTTTTTATTTTTTTAGAAAAATATCACCATGTATATTCATCCCTATATCCCTCCTATATGCCATTCGAATTTCGTCAGAAATAGAGACTTCTACGACCTCCATCCATATGTCATTTTTTTAACGGTCGTAAGATTTTTTAAATCGACCCTATCTGGATGGAGGCCGTAGGAGTCTCTGTTTCTGACAAAATTCAAATGACATATAGGAGGGATATATAGATGACAATACATGTCGATATTTTTCAAAAAAAAATAAAAAATTGCAAAATAATGGGGCAGTGGGTACCCCTAGGGGGCAGCCCCATCAACCCCTAATTAAAATTACTAAATAATTAGATTAATAATTAGAATAAATTAATTAATTAAGATTTAATTAAATAAATAATTAACTAATTAATAATTATGTAGTTAATTAAATAATTTATTAAATAACTAAATATATAATTAAATAAATTATTAAATAAGTAAATAATAATTGATATATAAATAAAATTAATTAAATAAATAATTAAAATATGAAATAATCTTTATTTGATTTAAATTAATAAAATATTAATAAAGTATAATGACATATATTAAATGAGGTACATTGTATACCAATACGCTCCCGAAACCTACATTTTGCATATTAACTTTGATTTTGGTGAAATCAGCATCATTTTGTATATAATTAAATAAAATGAATTTTAAAGCTGAGTTAGCCCAATTCATAATGCATACGACCAAGTTATAAGGTCCGGAAAATTTAGGTAATGACTTCATGTCCTCGGTATTTATTGCCATTTTGACTTAAGTTATATTTTATATTTTTCTATAATTTTTTTATAAATGCGTTGACATTTCCTTGCGTTTATCTGCATGATAAAAAAATCAAATAAAAAATTCATGTTTATTTCTTTAATGTATTGTTGAGTCCTTGCATGCTTTGACCTATATAGGCTTCAATTCAATGCTTAGTTAAATAGACTAAAATCCGATTAATACGAGAGAGGCTCGTGTCCCTGAGTTCGACCTTGGTATCTTACCAAGTAAAATAAATACGACCATCTCATTCTTATTTGACATATAAATCAGATGGTCTTTGATGAGCCCGAAGTGGCCCGACTGCGATGACATTATCAAGTACTAATTACACGCTCTTAAGCCTTCGTCCTCGACCCTCCAGGCTTGGATGCCCCGAGCCTTGTCCGAACCTAGCCCGAGCCTGCAGCGAGCCCGAGCCAAGCCGAAGCAAGCCGCGAGCCTCTGTCGAACCTCAGCCTGCTTCCGAGCCTGGATCGCACATGCCTGGCATGTGCGTTTCTGGGTAAATTATGCAGAGGTCCACCAAGTTTCTTCAATTTGCAGAAAGGTCCTAGTCACGTGCAGACCTCGTGCGCAGGGGGGTTTACATTGAAACCCTCGCGGGTTTTAATATCTATAGAAAGGCCCCTGCGCGTGTGGAACTTTTACAGGGAAAGCCTCGGAACTTATTTTATTTTCATTTTAGTCCTTCTTAGGGACCTTTTTGTAAATATCTTTTTATGTTTTATTGCACTTATGCCCCTGATTTCTTTCATGCATATCTAGAGCCTCGTAACTCTGATTTAGATGATTTCAGTGGCATTTTGAAGCTTGCTTGATGTTCTTTTTAATGGCATACTAAATTTCTTATTTTGGGTATCTGATTTTTTTATGTATTATTTTGTTAGCCATGTGTCCCGCATGCCTTGTCCAACTTTCAAATCAAGTAGATCTTCTTAATTAAACCTGAAATTGATGCATGTTAACGTTGCTCATCATTCTGACCTAGGGCATGTTATTTGCATTGCATTTCCTTGCGTTTATCTGCATGATAAAAAAATCAAATAAAAAATGCATGTTTATTTCTTTAATGTATTTTTGAGTCCTTGCATGCTTTGACCTATATAGGCTTCAACTCGACGCTTAGTTAAATAGACTAAAATCCGATTAATACGAGGGAGGCTCGTGTCCCTGAGTTCGACCTTGGTATCTTAACAAGTAAAATAAATACGACCATCTCATTCTTATTTGACATATAAATCAGATGGTCTTTGATGAGCCCGAATTGGCCTGACTGCGATGACATTATCAAGTGCTAATTACACACTCTTAAAGGGCCGATTTTGCGGTTCATCAAAGGGGCGTCATCAGTTCTACACCATTAGATCGTCCACGTGGCACCTCTTCAGCCGTGGATCATTTATAATGAGGGTAAATATCACTTAGGCCCTCTTTATCTTCGTATTTATTTTCGAGTACTGTAAATATTAGTTTCAGTTATTTTTATTTTTGAACATTTGCATCTTGGACCCGGTGTTTATTTTATTTGTAAATTAGTCCCTGTTTGTGTGGAACATATGCTTCGACACGTGATTGTGTGGAACTTTTGCATAGTTTACCCTGTAGTTTGGAGTTGTTACTGTTTTTATCTTTTTAAATAGGAATGACACTTTGGTCCCTGTAAGTGCAAATCATGTGCTTGCCTCGTGTGTTTTGGACTTTTTGCAACATCGGCCCCAACGTTTTTACACGTGTTATCTGTTTGGCCCTGAAACTTTGTTTCTTTGCACTTTGGTCCTTGTGTGATGTGTGTCTTGTATTAGTCGAATAAAATACCAAAACTCCAAATCAAGTGAAATTTGGATATGTGGCCCCTGCCACTGTGTAAAAATTTCACAATTTTTTGGGACATTTTCATTATTTTTTAATATTTTTAAAAATTAAAAAAACACTCATTTTTGTCACTGTTTGAAATATAAAATCAACTAAAAACATAAAAACCTATCTAAAAATTCCAAAAAAAATAGGTGTGTTTGTTTTCTTGTTTTTGAGCTTCTGTTCGATTCTTAGCCTATTTGGATTTATAAAATCCATAAAAATTATAAAACCCTAAAAAACTTATATAAATTATTAAAAATTCTAAAAAATAAAAAAAATGCAATTTTGGTTTCTGTAGTTTAGTTTTATTTTTACTTTTCATAAAAATTGCCTTCAGATTTTTATAGGCTAATTATATATTTTTAATTAGCCTTTCAAATCTGACTGCACATTTCTTTACTGTTATTGCCTTTTTCAATTTTTAGAAAAACAATTCAAAATTATAAAATTTGAGAAAATTACCAAAAATACTTATAAACATAAAAAACATAAAAATAATTTTATTTGAATTTTTTGAGTTGATTTGATGTGTTCAATAAATTGTTGAACGTGTCCTTTTTAGCTTTTTCTAACATTTTCTTTAGAATTAAAAATAGAAAAAAAATAAAAATACATAAAATCCACCAAAAATACATTTTATCTTTTTATTCTTTTTTACTATTTCGTAGGCTCTTTCGAGCCAATCCGTTCTCCTTGAGTTCGACCCTGGTCGCTATACCAGGTTAAATAAATAGCGAAGACCGCTTATTCGGATTTCATTTCTGATTACTTTTATTTGGTGGTCTCTTTTTCTTGTTGATCGATTTCCGAGACCCGCGTCGCAATGACCCTTGTTTTACCTTTACCTGGATCTTGATGATTTCTCAGTCATTAGAATGGCACCATTGTCGGGGGCACGACTTAGTAGTTATTTGATTTTTCGCGGTTTTCTTTTGCGGCTTTTTCTGTAGATATTTGTAGATCTTTTTGCTCTAATTTTTCTTGCATATTTTTGTAATTGTTTGGTCTAACACATTTCTTGTTTGATTTCTTGCGAGGGTCCGAGGACCGAGGCAGCTTTTTCGGAAGCCGAAGCAACTGCTGGAGTCGGAGGCAGCTCTTTTCTGCATAGAGCCGTAGGAGAGCGCGAGAAGCCGAGCAGGAGTGCGGGAGCCGCAGAGTAGCCATGAAAATAACCGTAGAGTAGTTTAGATTTATTTTCAGCAGAACTTAATTTGTAATAATACAGGGACAGACACTTGGACTCTCTCGGTGATATCGGGGTCTGTTTCGCCGACCACCGGTGTGCTCGGGGGACCTCACTGCGGTTTTTCACCGGTTTTTATTTTTTTTGACTTTTTATTAACTGCTTATCTGATTTACGCAGTTTTGGCCTTAGTTTAGGATTTTCTATTGATTATGGCATAATTAATTAGGATCCAAACCCTAATTATCTACCTGCACCTATTAGCTCGTAATTGGACCTAATTAATTAACTCATAAGAAAAAGCCAGATTAATTAGACTCTAGTCCACGTGCCTTGAGGAGTCACATACAGCGCGTGCAGGATCAATTGTGGCAGACACCGAGTGGCTCCCAAGATAGGACTCCGGACTTAGGTTTGATTACCCAGCTACTGTGCTTTACGTGTAGAAATTGCTTCGTCTAGGGCCGGATTCTCGTGCATCATATAGGTAGTTTACTTTCGGTCTTTACATTTATGCGCGGATCATTTTGCATATAGGTTGCTGGAGTCAGGTACGCATCACTTACTCTGTATGCATCATTAATTTTATCGTGCATCGGCTTTTTCGTCTTCTCCCCCCTGTTTTCGGACATAAATAATAAGGAGAACCGAAAAATTCGTTAGGCGTTGCTTGTGTTGAAAAATACCTAAAAAAGAAAAATTATAAAACTGGGACTGCTAAACACACTTGACCCTAAAAGACACGTCACATGAAAATCTATCTTGGGGAGAGCAACCCCCTCATTGTCTAGTTTGGATGAGCGAGAGAGCGACCGCACACCAGGCTAGAGACATATCCGAACCCCGATCAGACTACCGGCCTTTTATACGGACAGTCTGGTAAGAGAATTGGATTCCCATCAGCTCACGTAACCACTCTGATAGTCTGACAGTATCACCTAAAATAAAATTAACAAGATAATCGACCGATCTCTTACGGTCTTCAGCTCTGTGTTGAGTAGGTGAACAGGGGTTTGTTTGCTCATCTTGTGTGTTTCCAGATCTCATCCGCCTGACTCGCCAGATCAAGATTATGGGTAGGAGGTCTCTTAGGCATCCTCTGGTTGCACTGCTTTTTAGCACTCCGGCCCGTTCATCTAGGTTGGTTCGTGAGAGCCGAGACCCGCTCTCCGAACCCGAGTTCGATTCCGCCCTGTTCCACCTTGACCACCCTTCTACCAGTCCAGAGATACCAGTGCCAGATGAGAGACAACAGACATATGATTTATCGACACCTGAGTTTGGGTCTTTTGCCTTTGCAGAGACCATGGCCAGCAGTGAGGAGCACACCAATGGTCAGAGGCCAGAGACAACTACATACATATTGGACTAGGGTGCGATCAACACCACCATGTTAGCTTCCCTAGAGACTATGCAGTGATAGATACGGGATCATGGAGCTTTCATGGTGGAGATGAGGAGAGAGATGGAGAGGCCGAGGACAATGCGAGAGCAGTCGAGAGCCGCGGGAGGGAGAGGCCCCGATCGTCCAGAGGAGCCAGACCAGCCAGCAGCAGCAGATCAGTCGAGACCGATGCAGGAGTTGCACAACCCTGGATCAACACTCACACACCAGTGGGAGGTACTTCCGGTGATCATGGGGGACTTCAAGTTCCCCCCACAGACACTTTAGATTCTTCCCCGCTTCCACGGGCTCGCCACTGAGGAGCCCCATCTGCATCTCCAGGAGTTTGAGATGATCTGCAGCACCATCCACGATCGGCAGGTGGACGAGGACACCATGCAGATGATTGCCTTCCCCTTCTCCCTTGCTGACAGAGCATCCAACTGGATGAAGCATTTGGGGAGATTTGTGTACACCTGGGAGCAGCTCCGCACCAAGTACTTGAACAAGTACTATCTACTTGGGAGGACCAATGCAGCGAGGTCTCTGATTAGTAACTTCTCCATGCTCTACAACGAGCAGTTTCACGAGGCATGGGAGAGGTTCAGAGAGCTTACCGACAGATGCCCACACCACGACATCAGGAAGTCGAACCTAGTTCAGAGCTTCTTCTACAGACTGACACCAGAGTTGTAGGGCCTGGTGAATGCTTCTTGTGGCGGTTCCTACTTTGCCAGAGATGAGGATCGGGTCTGGGCCATCTATGAGGAGATGGCTGAGAACTACACTGTGATGTCCCAAACCCACCTCTACACTTAGGGACGTCCCCAGTCACAGGCTGTGTTGTACCAGAGGATAGCACGGGTCGATGACGGTCCTTCTACTTCGTCCACGGCAGCCGCACAGGCCGAGTCTACAGCCTCACACATGGGCATCATCTGCGAGAAGCTGGACCAGATCGAGTTGATCGAGAAGAAGTAGTGCCAGGGCATATCATAGATGGATCAGATGGCACAGACGCTGAGTGACCTGAAGACACAGCTCATGTGTCTCTAGGAGGCACAGACGGCTTCTCAGCCCCGTCTTCGGTCACGAGGAGATCCGAGCAACAGTAGTAGCTCGTCCCAGCACTCCAGTCAGCCTAGACAGGTTCACCTTGTACAGGTGGAGTCGTACCAGCAGGCACCGTAGTTCTACCAACCACCACCATCCCCAGACACTCAGATGGTGGTCTACCAGCCGGATCAGCCCCTGGCAGTACATCCTCCACCCACCTAGGAGTCAGAGCCGTTGATGGATGTCAACGGTATTTGGTACGACCGACCCCAGCCCGGTATCCAACGAGACCATCCCGGATTCCGCTTGTCGGCCGGAGGCACTAGTTCCCAGCAGCAACCTTCAGTTCAGGGTAGCCAGTACGACTAGCAGCGTGGGCAGCCCCAGCCCCCCAGTACACTAGCAGCAACAATCACAGAGAGAGCAGTATGGTCCTCGTCCCTATCAACAGGGATAGCCTTGGAGGCGAGAGCAGCCTCAGCAGCAGTAGTATCATCAACAGTACCCTTCTCACCCGCACCAGCAGCAACAACCTCACTACCAGCAAGGCCACCTGTCAGGTTCTCATGGGCCGGCCTATGAGAACCCCCGCCTTGGATGATCTAGCACGCCTCATGACCGAGCAGCAGGCCACTTTTCGACGGGAGATGGATGAGTTCCGCCAGGAGATGCGGGAGATTGTGAGAGGGAAGGCCGCCATCCCTGCCCAGATCGAGCCAAACCCGGACAACCTTAAGAGGAAGTCTGAGCAGGTAGAGTTCACTGAGATTACCACTCCTATTGCTTCACTTGGTGATATGTCTACATACATGTTTGATGATGATTTTGTTATACTTAGGAGCGGTAGGATGCCAGCAGGCGGCGCCTTGTCTGAGCGACGATTCGACGCCACTTCAAGAGCGTCAGGCGAGGAGAAGAGCGGTGTTGATGCCGCGAGAGATGATGACGGCGGTGCTGACGCCACCATGGATGTTGATCCCACCGATGATAATGAGGCCGTCGCTTCACCAATTGGAGGAGGTGGTACTGACACCACCATTACAGTTGCTAAGCCAGAGCGTGGTACTGATGCCGCGAGTCCAGATGCCGAGGGTGCTACTGAGGCCACCATTTCTAGTCCTGTTGTTTTTCCTTCCGTACATGTATCTCAGGACATTTCTGCAAATAAAGGAAAGGGTTTGTTGTTTTCGAATCCACATCTGTTGATTGATGATGTTTGTGTGGATTCTGTTGTTCTTGAGCATGCCAGACCCTCTCCTAGTCCTTCATCTGAGAAGGACCTTGTAGTCCCCTTTCCCAGAGCACTCCATTTGGCTAAGGGGCAGAAAAAGAAAATCCAAAAAAGAACCATCAGATAGAGTTCAGCCAGCAGATAATAGATAGATTTCACATATAGTTGACTCTAAAGGAGGCCTTGGAGCACATACCTCTACTCCAGAGATCACTCAGAGACAGGACCACAGTTAGGAGGAAGAGGCAGAACCATCAGTCAGAGATCCATGTGCTTACTCGTGCCACGTGTTTCACGATTTAGAACCGTCTTCCAACCAAGAGGCCAGATGCAGGAGCCCCGTATGTCAAATGCCACATCCATGAGTAGAGGTTCGACCGCACTCTATTAGACAGCGATTCTTCGATCAACCTTCTTCCAACAGCCCTTCTCGACCGCTTTGAGTTGGCCCTCTCCGACAGAGCAGGACGGTCCTTCAGTTTGCTGATCGATCTTTCAAGAGGCCGAAGGGGTTGTTGAAGGACGTTGTCATCACGATTCAGGACCTGAAATTCTCCATGGACTTCGTTGTGTTGGACATGGAGATCCCTGAGTCTGTGACCGATACCCCCATCATTTTAGGACGCCCGTTCTTGGTCAAAGCCAAGGCAGTGTCCGACCATGATAGCAGGAAGGTGTACTTTCGCATCGAGGGTGAGAGTATACAAATAGAGACGGTCGAGGAGACTAGAGCTAGAGATTCAGCTTGCTCAAAGCCGACATCCGATTCAGAGCAGATGACAGAGGCAGGGAGAGACATCCACCAGGACTGCGATTTTATGATCGCAGATGATGAGGCAGTTTGGGCAGATCCAGTCGTACAGGCCATCCTCTCACCTTCAGAGTTTGCTAATGCAGGGACGCTAGCAGAGGAGAGCTTGGAGAGCGCATTCCTGGTCCAGGATACATCTCAGGTAGCATAGCTGGTTCCCGATCGCGAGACATATTTTTGTGAGTCTAATACAGATCCCTCAGAGTCAGATATTGATTGGGAATAGTTTGATGATTTGATACCGTGTCTAACTTCTACTGAGCCTACAGCTAGGGAGGAGGCTGATTCCATATAGAGCAGAGACAGTCCAGCAGAGCAGCCTTCGCTAGATTCAGATTGTGAGCGAGAGTTCTCATTCTCCCATGCAAATTTGGCAGCATTCACTCAGACTTTTTAGAGGCCAGATCCGCCAGCACCTACTTGTCCAGAGCTGAAGCCACTACTATCGTCGTTGAAGTATAGGTTCCTTGCGGGTGAGCATGAGATGTACCCAGTCATTATCTCCGCTGATTTGACTGGAGAGCAGGAATCCTGTCTGATGGGGGTTCTTGAAAAGAACCGCAAGGCGATTGGATGGAATATAGCCGATCTCCAGGGGATAAGTCTGGCCCTATGCTCCCACCATATCTATCTCGAGGAGGAGGCAAAGCCGTCGCGTGAGTTCCAGCGGTGGCTGAACCCGAATCTTCGAGATGTTATCATGAATGAGATCTCGAAATGGTGGAGCATCGATTTTATCTACCCCATCTCCGACTCCAAATGGGTCAGTCTGTTGCATGTGGTGCCCAAGAAGACGGGCATCACCACAGTTGTTAGTGAGTCTGGAGAGGAGATCGCTACCCGGGTACCCACTTCTTGGTGGGTCTGTGTGGACTACAGACGATTGAACCAGGCCACCAAGAAGGATCATTTCCCCCTACCCTTTATTGATCAGATTATTGAGAGACTGGCAGGAAAGAGCCACTACTGTTTCTTGGATGGGTACTCTGGCTATAATCAGGTGGCCATCGTGCCCGAGGACTAGGACAAGACTACCTTCACATGTCCCTTTGGGACATATGCTTTCAGACGCATGCCATTTGGATTGTGCAACGCTCCGGAGACATTCCAAAGATGCATGTTGTCCATCTTTTCGGACATGGGGGGGAGTACTTGGAGGTCTTCATGGGTAATTTCTCGGTCTACGGCGACTGATTCGATTCTTATCTTGACTACCTAGATCGAGTCCTTCAACGATGTATAGAGGTTCACCTTGTGTTGTCTTGGGAGAAGAGTCACTTCATGGTGACTCGGGGGACGGTGCTTGGCCATATCATCTCCAAAGGGGCATGGAGATTGATCCGGAAAGGGTGGATGTCATTAGAAAACTCAATCTACCATCCAATTTGCGGCAGTTACGATCTTTTCTAGGGCACGTCAGTTTCTACAGGCACTTCATTCATGATTGCAGTAGGATTGCCCGACCGTTGACTGATTTGCTGACGAAAGACACCGAGTTCCTTGTTGATGATAAGTGTTTATCGTCATTTGAGACTCTCAAGAGTCGTGTTGTAGAGGCTCTTGTTCTTCAGCCGCCTGATTGGTCTCTCCCATTCGAGATCATGACGGATGCCTCCGATTTTACCGTAGGGGCCATGTTGGGACAAAGGAGGGATAAAGTCCCCTTTGCTATTCACCACGCTAGTCGTACATCGGATGCTACACAGCGGAACTATACCGTCACTGAGAAGGAGATGCTAGCCATAGTTTTCGCCCTAAGTAAGTTCAGATCTTACATCATTGGATCTAGAGTGACCATCTATACTGATCATACCGCCATCAGGTACCTCATGGCAAAGAAGGATGCCAAAGTCAGATTGACTAGATGGATCCTTCTACTCCAAGAGTTTGACATAGAAATTAAGGATAAGCCTGGAGTCAAGAATGTGGTGGCGGATCATCTCTCCCGATTGGAGTATCTTGAGGATTCTGAGCAGACTGAGCCTATATGTGAGAACTTCCCAGATGAGGCGATCCTTGCTATCGCCTCTCTCTCATGGTATGTCGATATTGTGAACTGTCTTGTCGCCAAGAATGTTCCACAAGATTGGCCCAGGCAGAAACTTGAGACCTTCCTCGCGAAGGCCAAGTTTTACCATTGGGAGGATCCCGTCCTTTATCATGAAGGAGGGGATAGTAGTTGGCGTCGGTGCATTCTTCAGGAGGAGCACCACAGCGTCCTTACTTACTGCCACAAGCTTGAGGCAGGAGGACATCACTCTGGGAGGAGAATGGCACAGAAAGTGCTCCAATCCGGCCTATGGTGGCCTACTCTCTTCAAGGACTCTGATGAGTTCGTGAAGAGGTGCACTGAATATCAGAGGATGGGCACTTGTGGATAGCGTGATATGATGATGATGCAGCCCATTCACTTCTATGAGGTTTTTGACACATGGGGCATTCGATTTCATGGGTCCATTCCCTAGGAGTCAAGGATTTGAGTACATTCTGTTGGCGTAGATTATGTGAGTCGTTGGGTTGAGGACATCCCCGCCCGAACCATAGATGCTAGGACTGTTTGCAGATTTTTGAGGAAGAATATCATTTCACGGTTCGGGGTTCTGATGAATCTCCATTTCATCACCTTTATTCTATCATTTTGGCCTTAAAAACCCCAGCAAATGCATGTAAATAGCATTAATTTGTATAAAATAGCATTCATTATTTATTGTATTTACTGTACATAGAATAAGGTTTTTAATGCCAAAATTATAGAATAAAGAGAAGAAAAGAAAAAGGAATAAAATATTGCAAATATTTTATGACCCTAACCCCGAGACCAAGGCCAGCATGGACTTGGTCGACAAGGAATAAAGTAGGGGGAGATAAGGGCCAATAATACAATAAATATCTCATTTATTAATTCATTCATTTATGCATTTTTGGCACCTATTTTGTACATAATTATTTATTCATCAAATAAAGAAACTTTGTTCATAAAAGTTGTAGATAATAATGTAAATAAAAATACAAAATTGAGTTTGTGCAAAAATAATTTTCAGTGTACATTTTATACACATAATAAAAAGCAAAAATCTCAACTTCACAGACCAATATCTTGCAAATAAAAACTCCAAATCACCCAAACTCACCTTTAATTGTATATAGCATTTCATAAACTATTTTATAAAATTGGTTTCATAATTTTTGGAGTCCATCTGTGGAAGTTAGGTTTTTGGCCCTTCTTGTACATAATGCCTGATTAAAATATTCATTTTATTCAATATTCATTATTTCTATAAATTCATATTTTTAGAATCTTGTAAATAACGTCTATAATACAGGTACATAATAAAAGTAAAATAAAATCAAAAAGAATTTGTAAAATAAAAATAAGTCTATAAAACACATAGACAAAACACCTATGTTACCTTATGTACATAAATAAAAGGGGTTTTTATTCTTTTATTCTTTATTCTTCTATATTTTTAGACTAATGTATATATTATATAGAACTTATTAAAAATACAAAGCTAAAATAAAAACAAATAAAATTCATTAAATAAATAAAATATACCGGTAAAATACCTATAAGTATACTAAGATACACACAAACACATTTATTTAAAAATATAAATAAACTCATAAAAATCAAATAAAAATATATTTATAAAAATAAGTTATAAATTTATAAATTAAAACAATAAAATAATAAAAGAAAATAAACAAATTAAAAATAAAATACACAAAAATACATGTAAATACATACGTATACACATTATTCAAATAAAACTATAATAAAATACCTCGAAAAATTCAATAAAAATCATGAATAAATACTACATGAAATAATACACATTTTTTATTTTATACACAAAAATCAATAAAATCATTTACTATGTTAAATAATTCATTTTTAATAAAGGATCCCTGTTTTGGCGTGTAGCGGCTGAGGTGGACCAATCAGGTCCCTCCGCGAGTTGACCCCAGTCAACTCGGCCTCCAGCCGCTTGACTTGACGGGCGCTATCTTTTCGCCCGTCTTCTCCCTTTTTTCCCGCTCGAATCTATCATCCATCGCCTTCGATCCCTTCATGAAAAATGTTCCCTGACCATCCGTGAATCCCGCCGAGATCTTGGATCCATTGTGCATACCACCGATTCATTAATAATCGCCGGTCACTGGGGGTCGTCAGGATTGTATATAAATAACTCCTCCCACTTCCTTGGCCGAATTTGGCCATTTTCATCCCCTTCTTTGAGCTTGAATGAGCTCCTGGCGGAGCCCTCGTGACAGGAGGCGCTTCCCAGCACCTCGATTCGCCCAAGGAGGTGGGAAATTTTGTCGCGGTGGTGCTCCGGCGACCACCCTGCTCCCTGGCGGCCCCCAGGTATAAGAGCTGCGCTTTTATCATTTTTAGGTAGTTTTTCATTTATGCATTTCATTCTCGCTTTTTATTTCGCATTTAGATCTGTAGTTTAGCGTAATTTAGGTGATTCGTAGTTCGCCGGAGCTCCGCTCCGGCGAGCTTTTCACTGTGCTTCCGACTGTGCCCCGACCACTTTCCACTGCCATTTCATTCCCCTACGCCTTCTCCATATCCCAGCCACCTTGTCCAACCGGATTCGCTTCTGAATCCGCGAATCGAAGCTCCTCCACCACCCTTCGCCGGAGCTTCTTCGCCCACCTTCATCCCTGTGCTGTCAGCTTCAAACCCCGGGTCGAGGGAGACGCCCTCGAGCCCCTCTATCTTTCTGTGCAGGTTAGGTGCCCCAACGCGCACCAGGAGTCGATTCCAAACGCGGCGGAGGTACCTGGAGCTGCTATTCTTGTTCGAGCTCGTGGCGACGCTCCAGGGTACCTCTGGCCGATCCGACACCTCCGGACGATAGAGCAACCTTCCAGGAAGCGAACGGGACCTTCAGGAGCAAAGATGACCGGCGGAGGAGCGAGATCCAGGCGAAGGAAGCTCGCCTCGGCGAAGCTTCTTCCCTGTTCTTCCACGCGTCCTCTCCGCCGTCGGATGAAGACGAAGGCCCAGTTTAGATCAGAGCCGTCCGATGGGGCGAAGCAGTCACCGTCAGATCTCGCGAGAGATCTAATCTCAGGCGTCCATCGGCGAAGCGTCATCGGCAAACGTGGAGGCGCCACGTGTCCAAGTCACGCATATCAGCCGTTCGATGAAGCGCCTATTTTGGGGGGTAATTTGCACATCTAACCCCCGTCATTTTTGTATTTAATTTTTAATCCTGTAAAATATATAGCACGTTGTAAATAAAATGTATATTTTGCAGAAAGGACCCCAAGCTTATGATAATTACATTTAGGTTCTTCCGCGCCTCACGTGCAGTCCCACGTGAGGCGCGTGAAATTTTCACCTTAGCCCTGGCGGATTTTGTTTATTGCAAAATGGTTCTAAAAGTTTAAATAAATGTTTATTTCTGTTGTATTTTTGCATCTATGCCCCTGTGACTTATTTTATTCGCAAAAATACCCCTGCCAGGCTGTTTTATTTTGTATCTTTATCCATTTATTAAAAATACCTAGGTGGCTTCTAAAAATATAAAAAAATTAGGATAAATGCTTCATGCCTTGTATTTCCATGCCCTTATTTTATTTGCATTTTTTTCGCATTTTTTCCTAATTATTAAAAACGAAAAAGAAGCCATTTTTGTACTGTCTAAATTAGAAAATACAAAAAAAAATTAAAAAATGTTTTTGAAAAATTCCAAAAAAATTATATGTGGTATATTTATGTATATATTGAGTCCAGAAAATGAAAAACCCTAAAAATATGAAAAAGAAAAATTAAAAAAAATTATAAAAACCTAAAACCCACTAAAACAATAATTGGACATGATCAATGGATTGAATAATTGATACATTACACATACATTCCCTTCGCCTCCCAGTGTTCGACCTCTACTTGTGCTTACACCTATACACATTTTACATGTAGAGTTATAATAAATTTTAACTCCACATTTTTGATATTCATTGCATATATTTATTGTGGGTTAATTGTTGATCGATTCGGGATTCTGTCTGAGGTCAACTCAGCGACTGTCTCTCCGCCTTGTGGAAAGATACGATCTCGGCAGAATCCCGGTCATCAAATGGCGCCGTTGCCGGGGAGGCAACGGATTTTGTATGATTTTGTGTGGTTATTTGTTCATTTATTTGATCCTTTGTCCATGTCCTTCATTTATTTATTTGAGTGAATTTTATTTGATATTATTCATGGATTGCTCTGACCATCTCTTTCTTTTTGTCTTTAATGCGAGGGACCGCCAAGCGACGGAGGACCTCCTAGGAGGACCTATGCACCCCAGCAAGGCGGAGTTGGCTCTTCTATGCCCAGCCAACAGGAGAGAGCATCTATGACAGGAGACGGAGAACTTTTGCAGACAGTCTCTATTTTATGCATTTTATATTATTTCATTTTATTAGGTATATTTATGTGAGAGAGTGACCCTTAGAATTTTGTAATAATACAGGACTCTCACAGGTACACTCCGACTCCCGAGGTCCATTGCCCGAGGGATTGTTCCCTTGGGGGCCTCGACGGTTTTGACACTTTTTTTCGTTTTTATTTTATTTTTATTATTTTGTGTGAATGAGCCCTAGCTTAGGAATTGCTTGCCGATAGATTAAGGCCCAAACACCCTAATATATTTGCATGTACCTATAGTGCGTTTTGGACCTAGTCAAATCTAAACAGTCGGTTCATTTATCTCTTAACCCCTGTGCCGTGAGCGAGCCCCATCAAGCGCTACTCCTGAACTCGAGCGTGTCGAGAAGAGGAGGGGTGAGCCAAGACCGGACCCTTAGGTTAGGGATAAGTGACCGACTTGTGGTGCTTCACGATAATAGCAGTTACTATCCTAGGGCGATTTCTTCTGCTTGCATTTGCATATAGCATAGGTTTCAATTCTGTTATGCATCCCGCATGGAGAGAGCTGGGAAGCACTGTAAGTCTTCTTACTTAGCATGCATCATCGATTTCCGACTTGCATGGCTTTTCCGACTTCTCCCTATGTTTTTGACCACGTAGGATGCTTAATGGAAATTGGAACCGCGATAGGCACGTGCATTGAAAATACCCAAAAAAAAGTGATAACTTAAATAAAATCGGGACTGCTAACTCTATTGGACTTAAAATAAAACATGATGGATTTCCTTGTTTTGGGGAGAGCAACCCCCTCATTGTATGCGTTTTAAATTGCTTACGTACACACTAAGGAGTAGAGCCCAAATCCTATCAAGCCTCCTACGTGATTGTACAATTTTTGTGATTCTCACCTAACTCTAAAAATGAAAAGATAAATGACCGTCGCCTGATGGTCTTCACTGTGTTGAGTAGGTGAATTAGGGGTGTTGCCTTGTGTATTGATTGTGACTTGGAGTTCATTGTGTTTTCCATTCATTATTAGAGTAGACGGTCCCGTCCGTGTGAGTCATGCATTTTTCATCTTTGAGTCTCTCTATCTCTCTTATACATATATCTCTTCATCATGCATCGAGTCGTGATATTGGCGCTTGAGCTCAATCATTCTTCGCCAAGTCCTTTGTTTCCCGTTTCTTCACCATCTTCTATGTATCCATCGTACCATCTTCTCTGGTTCGAGGAGAGACCGCTCTTCGGACCGCAATTTTGACGGTGTTCCCGCCTTGTGTGGAACACCCAATTTTGTCTATGTCCCAATTTTCTCGCCCGCCCTCCTCGTACCCTCTGTATCATCTCTCTCTTTATCCGGGAATGCTGTGCATATTGATGAGGCCCGCATCGAGGATTATTTATACAGATTATTTGTGTAAGTCGGGCATGATATTGCGGATGCTGAGATTGATTTGGTGGATTTGACTTTTGATGCATGCATATGTGCTTATTGAGGATTTTTGTGATGCATGATAATTAGGTGTGATTCTTTATTGAAGATTTAGATCTTGCACACCGGATTGAGGATGTAATGAGCTTCAGTGATTTGAGGATGATATCAGGATGTTTCTATTGTTTTATCCATTTCGAGGTTCCTACCATCTGTGATTTCTGGGCTGAATAGACTATCTTGATATATGCTTCATGATGACGATGATTGGAACCCACATGATTTCTCTTCTACATGAGTGACCCATCCTCGATCTCCTGACTTCATTATCCACCCCTGGCACTTAGAGGATTCCTGACTATTTTTCGTGCCATCTCAGTTGACTGGATTGACCCAAGGGATGCTTGGTGAATGACATGATTATTCGCTCCCTGACATGATCTTATGCCCTCCGAATAATTGAATGATTTATTGCTTTTGAGGACCTGAGATGACTTGCCAGCATTCCCATGACCTTCATTGCTATAGCTCGCATTGCTCCCCGAGGACTATCTGCGGGAGAATGCGACAATTTCTAGGACTGCGGTTTCATTCACTGCTTGGGTCGCCATTGTGATGGGACCCGAAACCGAGTCGTACGATATGTTTGATTGGCCTCCCCCTGTGATTGTGTACTTGACCTGTTGGTACACGAGGCCAATGTATTTGACTCATCTGAGTCCGCTCTCCTTGACGGTCCTCGCAAGGCAGAGCTCCACTTTTCTGATTATTCCATGCCTGGTTCATAGCTCTCCGAGGGTTATCTGCGAGAGGCTATGACACATTATTGCTATAATGGTCTCTTCTACTGGTAGACGGTCGGCCGTCTATCGAGACTATATTTCTGTGGATCCGTCTGATGGGTCCGGCTCCTTCGAGCCCTTCTCTCTCCTTGACGACCCTCGCAAGGACGAGATGTACTCTGATTATTCACTGCATAGCTCACACCGCTCCCCGAGGGTTATCTGCGGGAGACTACGACATATTTCAGATCTGATTGGTCTCTTCTGTTGGTAGCCGCCTTGTCGACTACTGAGACCACTATGTGGATCCGTCTGATGGATCCGGCTCCTTTGAGCCCGCTCTCCTTGACGACCCTCGCAAGGTAGAGGCACTTTCTGACTATTCCCTGCCTAGATCGCAGTACTCTCCGAGGACTATCTGCGGGAGGCTGCGACACTCTATTTACGCTCGGTTCCCACCTTCTGATTGTGTCTCCTCTCTGTTGGAGCACGGAGCCGGGTCGTCTGATATGCAATACTTTTGGTCCCATCCTGAGTTGCCTATCCGATCTGCGGATCATGGGACCCATCTGATTAGACTCCTTTGAGTCTGCTCGCCTTGACGGTCTTCGCAGGGTTGAGTTTTTGATATCTGCTATTCCCATGACTAGTTGGCAGCCCGCTCCCCGAGGGTTATTTGCGGGACGCTGCCACACTTTCTCGATTTTTCGGTCTCTTCTGCTGGTAGCCGATCTGTCGCCTATCGAGACCATCTCTGTGATCCGTCTGATGGATCAGGCTCCTTTGAGCCCGCTCTCCTTGACGACCCTCGCCAGGGTGAGCTTCTGTTCTGATTATTCATTGCTTAGCATGTACCACTCTCCGAGGGTTATCTGCGGGAGGGTACATCATTTTCTAGGTACGCGGCTTCATTTCTGGTGTCTCCCCGTTGGTGGAGCACGAAGCCGGACCTTCTGACTTGTGTACTCGGTTTCCTCCCTGGTTGTGTCTCCTGTCTGTTGGAGCACGGAGCCGAGTACTCTAATTATTCTCTGATTTTGCTCACCTTGAGGACCCTCGCAGGAGTGAGCCACATATTGTGTTGTTCGGTGTATTCTTGTGACTTTCAGATTATATCACCACCGTGCAGCACACAGTCTCATATGCCTTATTTCTGATCCATCTGAGACCATGATTGACTAGGAGGAGTCTGTACTGCTCTTTCTTCCTCTCGGTTTTACGGTATTGGCTCTGTTCCCTCATGTTGACCATATGAGCCGATTGACTGCTTCATGCTACCGGACCCGATATCTATCCTTTCGATCTGTTGACCCCGGTAGCTGACACCCACTTGATTGCATATTCGGGTGTATTTTCACCTTCTGACCGCGTCCTCGTTCTCACAGGGAGACGACGATGAGAGCACGGTAGTCGCTTGTCAGATACCGTCCTGTACTTCACCAGTCTCTTCACCGCTTGTATATATGTGTATTCTGTTCATCCTTTCTCCCGCATGTTATGTGTGCCCTAGATCTATCGCCATATCTTTGTGACTACACTTAGGACGTACCTTGTCCTAAGTGTAGGGGGGTACGCACCGAGTTGTTCTTTCCTTGCACATTTTTTGTCACTCCTTTTGTTGCCTATATTTAGGGATATCTCACCCTAAGTATAGGGGGAGTGATGTGTATATTCTCCACGATCTTTTCATCTATCTGTATATATATATATATCTTTTCTTCTCCTTTTCTTCTTTTCTTCTTTTCCTTTTTCTATCTTCTGTATCTAAATAAAAGGTGTCACCCCTTTGTGTCAGTTTTCTGTACTTAGGACGTACTTTGTCCTAAGTATAGGGGGGTGCACCCCTGATTTGTTAATTCTTTGATCTATTTATTCCCACCCTTGACCCTCCCTGCTTTGTGTACAGTCTGCTATACTTAGGATTATTTGATCCTAAGTATAGGGGGGACGGTCAACTTCTATTTCCTTTGTCTCTTATTCTTATTCTTTAGACTTGTCTATACTCAGTATGAGTTATGCCTTCTATTTTCTTTTCGATCTATGAGGACATAGCTCAAGCGAAGTATAGGGGGGTCGTATATACTATGTATATACTTTAGCCATAACTCATACTTTCGTAATAATATGGCTAATAATTCTTTAAATTCGTAAAAAATCCTTAATAAAAAGATGGGATTATTCCTCAAATTCTTTTTGTATATACTGATTAATAAATCAGGTGAAAACGTTTTTTGCAAAATGTTTGAAAAATAGTTTGAAAAGTATTGTGAACATTTATTGAAAACTATTTTGAAAACGTTTTGTTACATGTTTTTAACCTGTGTAAAGATGTGTGGTTTGTAAAGATTTATTTTCTTTTTGTGAAATAAAATGTTTGAAAAATGATTTGCAAATGGTTTGAAAAATGGTTGCAAAAATATTTTGAAAAATCTATATATACTGTTTTGAAAAACCTTTGCAAAATGATTTTCAAATGTGTGTACATGTTTGTAAAAATGTTTGTAAAAATTATTTTGGACTATAGTTTTCAAAAATTGTTTGAAAATTTTGTGTCAAATAAATTTGAGGAATAGTCACATATAATAATAACTCATATAATATATATATCTTATAAATAAAAAAAATAAATAAACACAATTCTTTAATAAGTGTACATATATGCTTATAAATAAAAACTAAATTGTAAATTCTTAATTCTTGTAAAATAAAGCGGCACGCCTGTGTAAATAGTTGTACATATTTTCTACTGTGAGTGCCAAAATTGTTTTATTTTGCAAAAATTCTTTCTCTGTGTAAAAATCTTTCGAATTCTGTGAAAAATTCCATTATTCTTTGCATATTTGAAATAGCATTTGCATAGCATTCATATTCGTTGATTGAGCTTGATGATTGAACTAGTCCAATAAAGTCGAAGATTGGAGCTTGGTTGGACCTTACTGCACCTAACTGCACTGGAACCTTATGGGAACTAGGTTTAAGGTACTTCAGGTCTATTCAGACTTAATTCTTTGAGAAATCAGGGCTAGGTTCAAGTCACCTCAGTGGACTAACTAGAACTTTTCGAAACACACGTATGACTCTTGTCGGTTGTGACCTAACTTGGACACTTGCACCTTTCACTTGGCTCAACTCAGTTGGAGTGGTGAGGGGGTTGGATTTGCCAGTCTGAGACGCACACGAGTGGAAACATTCGTCCTCGTCTAGGGAGGGAAGTGCACCCCAACCTGGTCCAGTTTCAATGAAGTCGAATGACAGGAGAGTGTGGGTTGCAATAAAGCTTCAAAAGAGGGATAGTCTTCTGGCTCAAGAGGAAAAAGTCCTTATGTAAATGCTGCTGTACATAGTATGTTGGAAAAAAAAAGAGAAAAAAAAAGAGAAAAAAATCCAAAAAAGTGGACAGGCTTGTAAATAAAAATAAAAGTGCCTGCAAGAGAATGTATATTTGTTGTATAGAAAATAAGCAAGCTTGAGCATCAAAGTTACACCATGTGAGCCTGCAGCTGGATGACTTGACTACACTGGTCTTGCATCCCCGGATTGGTAGCTACACTGGCTACTGTCCATTTTTTCTTTTCTTCACCCCCTCCTCTTGAGTTGGATGCCACTTGAACTTAGAAGGAAATACCCCGCTCCTTGACGGTAGAGGGCTGGATTGGGGAATCATTGGGTTGTCATTCTGGAGAAGTCAGTCTCCTTTGTCATTTCAGTTGGGGAGAGCCACTATCACTTACACCGTACAAATCAGCTTCATAGTCATAAGGGTTTGCGTATGATGTAGGCTAGTTCTGACCTGGCTATTGAGGTGATTTGAACCAAGTTCTGTGACTATCGAAGGCTGTTGTGTTTTAAATTTGGTTCCCGACTAGGTTCCACACACATGCTCACACCAAGGTCTAACCTGAGATCCAAACCTTGATTTTGTACAGATGAGTTTAATAATCATGACCAATTCAATTTATTCTTTAAATTCTTTATTTTTACTTTTTCTTTTCTTCTTATTCTTTGTTCTTTTTGTACTTATTGCATAAGTATTTGCTAGGGACTAGCAAAGGCAAGTATAGGGGGGTGATGAATCTCCATTTCATCACCTTTATTCTATCATTTTGGCCTTAAAAACCCCAGCAAATGCATGTAAATAGCATTAATTTGTATAAAATAGCATTCATTATTTATTGTATTTACTGTACATAGAATAAGGTTTTTAATGCCAAAATTATAGAATAAAGAGAAGAAAAGAAAAAGGAATAAAATATTGCAAATATTTTATGACCCTAACCCCGAGACCAAGGCCAGCATGGACTTGGTCGACAAGGAATAAAGTAGGGGGAGATAAGGGCCAATAATACAATAAATATCTCATTTATTAATTCATTCATTTATGCATTTTTGGCACCTATTTTGTACATAATTATTTATTCATCAAATAAAGAAACTTTGTTCATAAAAGTTGTAGATAATAATGTAAATAAAAATACAAAATTGAGTTTGTGCAAAAATAATTTTCAGTGTACATTTTATACACATAATAAAAAGCAAAAATCTCAACTTCACAGACCAATATCTTGCAAATAAAAACTCCAAATCACCCAAACTCACCTTTAATTGTATATAGCATTTCATAAACTATTTTATAAAATTGGTTTCATAATTTTTGGAGTCCATCTGTGGAAGTTAGGTTTTTGGCCCTTCTTGTACATAATGCCTGATTAAAATATTCATTTTATTCAATATTCATTATTTCTATAAATTCATATTTTTAGAATCTTGTAAATAACGTCTATAATACAGGTACATAATAAAAGTAAAATAAAATCAAAAAGAATTTGTAAAATAAAAATAAGTCTATAAAACACATAGACAAAACACCTATGTGACCTTATGTACATAAATAAAAGGGGTTTTTATTCTTTTATTCTTTATTCTTCTATATTTTTAGACTAATGTATATATTATATAGAACTTATTAAAAATACAAAGCTAAAATAAAAACAAATAAAATTCATTAAATAAATAAAATATACCGGTAAAATACCTATAAGTATACTAAGATACACACAAACACATTTATTTAAAAATATAAATAAACTCATAAAAATCAAATAAAAATATATTTATAAAAATAAGTTATAAATTTATAAATTAAAAAAATAAAGTAATAAAAGAAAATAAACAAATTAAAAATAAAATACACAAAAATACATGTAAATACATACGTATACACATTATTCAAATAAAACTACAATAAAATACCTCGAAAAATTCAATAAAAATCATGAATAAATACTACATGAAATAATACACATTTTTTATTTTATACACAAAAATCAATAAAATCATTTACTATGTTAAATAATTCATTTTTAATAAAGGATCCCTGTTTTGACTGTGCTTTTCACTGTGCTTCCGACTGTGCCCCGACCACTTTCCACTGCCATTTCATTCCCCTACGCCTTCTCCATATCCCAGCCACCTTGTCCAACCGGATTCGCTTCTGAATCCGCGAATCGAAGCTCCTCCACCACCCTTCGCCGGAGCTTCTTCGCCCACCTTCATCCATGTGCTGTCAGCTTCAAACCCCGGGTCGAGGGAGACGCCCTCGAGCCCCTCTATCTTTCTGTGCAGGTTAGGTGCCCCAACGCGCACCAGGAGTCGATTCCAAACGCGGCGGAGGTACCTGGAGCTGCTATTCTTGTTCGAGCTCGTGGCGACGCTCCAGGGTACCTCTGGCCGATCCGACACCTCCGGACGATAGAGCAACCTTCCAGGAAGCGAACGGGACCTTCAGGAGCAAAGATGACCGGCGGAGGAGCGAGATCCAGACGAAGGAAGCTCGCCTCGGCGAAGCTTCTTCCCTGTTCTTCCACGCGTCCTCTCCGCCGTCGGATGAAGACGAAGGCCCAGTTTTGATCAGAGCCGTCCGATGGGGCGAAGCAGTCACCGTCAGATCTCGCGAGAGATCTAATCTCAGGCGTCCATCGGCGAAGCGTCATCGGCAAACGTGGAGGCGCCACGTGTCCAAGTCATGCATATCAGCCGTTCGATGAAGCGCCTATTTTGGGGGGTAATTTGCACATCTAACCCCCGTCATTTTTGTATTTAATTTTTAATCCTGTAAAATATATAGCACGTTGTAAATAAAATGTATATTTTGCAGAAAGGACCCCAAGCTTATGATAATTACATTTAGGTTCTTCCGCGCCTCACGTGCAGTCCCACGTGAGGCGCGTGAAATTTTCACCTTAGCCCTGGCGGATTTTGTTTATTGCACAATGGTTCTAAAAGTTTAAATAAATGTTTATTTCTGTTGTATTTTTGCATCTATGCCCCTGTGACTTATTTTATTCGCAAAAATACCCCTGCCAGGCTGTTTTATTTTGTATCTTTATCCATTTATTAAAAATACCTAGGTGGCTTCTAAAAATATAAAAAAATTAGGATAAATGCTTCATGCCTTGTATTTCTACGCCCTTATTTTATTTGCATTTTTTCGCATTTTTTTCCTAATTATTAAAAATGAAAAAGAAGCCATTTTTGTACTGTCTAAATTAGAAAATACAAAAAAAATTAAAAAATGTTTTTGAAAAATTCCAAAAAAATTATATGTGGTATATTTATGTATATATTGAGTCCAGAAAATGAAAAACCCTAAAAATATGAAAAAGAAAAATTAAAAAAAATTATAAAAACCTAAAACCCACTAAAACAATAATTGGACATGATCAATGGATTGAATAATTGATACATTACACATACATTCCCTTCGCCTCCCAGTGTTCGACCTCTACTTGTGCTTACACCTATACACATTTTACATGTAGAGTTATAATAAATTTTAACTCCACATTTTCGATATTCATTGCATATATTTATTGTGGGTTAATTGTTGATCGATTCGGGATTCTGTCTGAGGTCAACTCAGCGACTGTCTCTCCGCCTTGTGGAAAGATACGATCTCGGCAGAATCCCGGTCATCAGGTTCCTCGAGTGTTGATTTCTGATGGGGGGTCTCATTTCGTCAACGACAAGGTAAAGGCCCTTTCTAGCGAGTTCAATATAGACCATCGAGTTGTCACTCCATACCACCCTCAGACGAATGGTCTTGCAAAAGTGTCGAACAGGGATATCAAGACTATATTACGGAACGTTGTCCGCCCTGACCGAAAGGATTGGTCACAGCTTTTGGACTCGGTCTTGTGGGCATATAGGACGTCTTTCAAGACTCCTTTGGGTACATCTTCCTTTCGACTCGTTTATGGCTAGCCCTGCCATTTACCTGTTGAGCTGAGACATAGGTCACTTTGGGTTGTTACTGATATACTTTTGGATCCAGAGAGTGTAGGAGATCAGAGGAGAGTAGAGTTAGCAGCCCTGGAGGAGCTTCGTGATACAGCCTTTTCAAACAGCCTACAGTGTAAGGAGAGAGTGAAGGAGTGGCATGATTCTCACATCAGCCACAAGCAGTTTGAGCCAGGACAGAGAGTATGGTTGTTTGATGCTAGGCTTCGTTTATTTCCAGGGAAGCTACAGAGCAAATGGAAGGGACCCTATTTGGTTAGAAAGGTACATGACAATGGGATTATTGATATATATGAGTTGTCTTCTGATGTTACCTTTTGTGTTAACAGCCAGTGGCTCAAGCCATATCTATATCATGAGCCGTAGGTCGTTGATGTTGCCCCGATTCACTTTGCGTGAGATGTGGTCTCTTGACTCACATCTATGGCATCTCATGCCTGATTATCACTGTTCTTCCGACTTGTATGGATCTAGTTGTCTATTGATTAACCAAGAATCACAGGGGTCTAAATGTCTCACACAAGGCGGAGACAAGGTCGCTGCGGCAATCCTCGGTAAATCCCGGTTAGATCAACAATTAACCCACAAGCAAATCAATCAATGAAAAACAAGTGTGGAGTTAAAATTCATTATAACTCTACAAAATATGTGTATAGTGCAAGTAATGTAGAGTGTCGAACACAAGGAGTAAGCATGATAGAACAAGCAAAATGCACAAAATGTGGTTGTGAATATTTGTCCAAATGTGCTATTTTTTGTGGATTTTCAATTTTTATTTTTTATTTGATTTTTGAGTTATTTCGGTTTTTTATTTACTGATTTTGTATTTTCTTTTTAGATTTTCGTAGTTTTAGATTTTTTTAATAAAGATATAATGTATATAAGGAATATATATGTACACTAGAGATAAGAGAGGGATAAAAATAGGGGAAAGTACTCAAAATACATGAAATGGAATGTTTTTGTGATTTTTACATTTTTTTCCTAATTTTTTGGTATTTTTCTAGATTTTCCTAATTTGTTTTGGTATTTTTAAGTGCAAAAATACTAGTAAATAGTGAGATAGGTTGTTGGCCGAAATTAAAATGAGGATAAAAAATATCAAACAGAATCAAAACTTCCTCAACTTAATTTTATAATAAAGATACAAAATAAGAAAAATTCAGAAACTGAAATTGTATTTTTAGGATTTTTTAGAATTTTAAGATTTTTTGGAAGGTTTTTGGTGTTTTGCTATTTTTAGGGGTTTTCTTTTGAAATTTTTATGATTTTTGGTATGAAGTTAAAACATATAGAAACAAACAAAATATATTTTTTTTGGAATTTTTTAAAGGTATTGAATATATTAAAAATAAAAGACTGCAGGAAGATAGAAATGATATTTTTGATTTTTTGGACTACTCAAACAAAAAGATAAAAATACAACAAAAATCTCTGATTATAGAACAAAGTCAGGGGCACATGGACATATTTTTAGATTTTCAAATAGACGAAAAATGCTCCAGAAATAAATCAATCACTAAACATATTGTAGAAATTCTACAGGACACAAATCGCAATATTTTTTGTTGAAATTTGAACCCAAATTTGGCCTTGCTAATTACTACAACATATCCAAAAATGAGCAAGTGATATTGAGTATTTCAAGTGTTATCAACAAAACAAGCCCAATCACTACTCTGACTTCAAAAATTCGCCATAAATAGTTCGTACGTCAAAAAAAATCTGAAATTTGGATATGATGTAGAACTCTTAAACAGCTTTTTAATAAAAAAAATCTCAGGAGAAACCGAGTTCAGACGAATGAGTTATAGCTATTACAACACAGGGGTACAGATGAAAAAGTAAATACAAAAACTGCAGTACAAAAATGTACTCGAAAACTTTCCGAAATATGCCAAAAATGCGGGGACGTGATTGCAAATGCCCCACTAACCCAGGTGGCGTCAATCTTATCTTGGATAACAAGGGAATGTCCGTGAAAGTGCTCCGATGTACCTGCAATTAGAAGAAGGGATCGAGTACAAAACTCGGCCAAGATGTTAGGTACACAAAAAAATGGGATGTGAATGGGCTTTCCTTCGCTTTGGTGAGGGAAGAAGGATGTGCTCCGACCACCGTATGTGGCCGAAGATGAAGGGGGTTGTGTATGAGGATACGTAGAATCACAGAGGGATGGCGGCGGTGAGATGAAAGCCGCTTCGAGGAGGATGAATGAAAGTCGAAATGAAGGGATCTAAGCTCGCCGGAGCTTACTCCGGAGAGGGATGAACTAGGTGATTAAGTAACTAAAAAGCAAGTAAACGAAATGCTAGAATAAATCTACGATCTACAAGTGAATAAAGAGCAAGAAAACAAAACAAAAAAATGAAATAAAAATACGAAACCTCAAGCCAAGAATGGCGAGATGGACCTCACGGCTAAGGTGGCCGGAGATGGTGATGGAGCCGCCCTTCGACTCACCTAGCCGCGCCTCCGAGGAGCTGGGGAGCTCACTGTCACTTCACTCTATCTTGAGCTCCAAGGAGGGTGGCCAAAATGGGTCAAGAGGGTTCAAAAACGAAGATGTGGTCTTTTTGTACATGTGAGGTGGGCGGCTCCAAAGAACGATAGATATCTAGCAAATCGTTAATCCAATCCTTCAAGCAACCTCTGGGTTTGTATGAGGGTACATCAAAGAGAAAAAGTTGTGAAGGAAGCTTAGCCATTGGTGAAAGGGTCGGCCTTGAAAAATCCGAGAAATCAGACAAAAACAAGGATCTGATAGGAGTGGCAGAGGCTGGGTTAGAGAGTTGATGTGGTGGCAAGAAGATTGGTGTATATCTTGAGAATAGACAACTTAACTCTAGATATAAGGTTGGGCGTGTATAATGGATGTATGTAGAGAAAAAGTCTATAAAGAATCCCAGCGATTGGGTGAACGAATCGACCTATAAAAATTCGAGAATATTGGCAAAAACTAATGTTCTGACGCACAGCAGAGGGAGGGTCAGACAACATGATAATCATGCTCAAAAGCTCGAAGAAAATAGGGCAAATACATGATCCAATGCTAAAACTATATATTGGCGTGTATAATAGATATAAGAGGAGAAAAACGTCAAGAAGACTTCATCGTGAAAAGATGCACGATGCATCCTCCAAAAATCGTTGAAAACGGCCAAAAACATGGTTCTAACACAGTACATTGTTAATTTTTTCTATGTATTGTATACAAGAATTTTATTTTTTTTAATGTTTTATTTATCATTTTATTCCAGTTTTAATATGTACATATATGATAATCTATGAAATAATAAAAATATGAAATAAAATAATGAATAATAAAAAATGAATATTTAATCAGTATAATATACAACAGGGGTCCAAAACTCAACTTTCAAACCGTAACTCCAAAAAATACGAAACCACCTTCATTAAATAGATTATTGAAAATTATATACAATTAGAGGCGAGTTTGACAAATTTTGAGTTTTTATTTGAGAGATACGGGTCTGGGAAGTTGGGATTCCGGAATCTTATTCAGATCATAACATTTTATCTGTGCATTATTTATGAGTGAAATCAATTTTGTATTTTTCTTTATTTAATTATATACAACTTTTATGTACAAAGTTTCTTTATTTAATGTATAAAAGTTGAGACTAAAAATAGGTCCCAAAATAATTAAAGAATGAGTTAAACAAAAGGAATTTTTATTGTATTTTGGCCCTTATCTCCCCCTACCTTATTCCTTATCGACTTAGCCATCGAGATGCCTAGGTCTCGGGGTTTCGGGTCATAAAATATTTACAATATTTTATTATTTTTCTTTTCTTTGATTTATTCTATAATTTTGGCTTTAATTACAGTATTTTATACACTATTTACATACACATGAATGGGTGCTAAGATACGGGAATTAAGGGTATTTACACGCATTTGCTAGGGATTTTGATGCCAAAATGATAGAATAAAGATGATTAGATGTGGCTTCATCATCCCCCTTATACTTTACCTTTGCTAGTCCCTAGAAAACACTTATGCAATAAGTGCAGAAAGAAAAAGAAAGAAAAGAAAAAAAAGAAGTTGGATCAAATTTGATTATCAAACTTGTCTTCACAAAATCAAAGTTTGGAGCTTAAGTTGGACCTTTGGAATTTTAGTGCGGGCGGAACCTTAATGAGAACCGAATTTGAAATCCAGCAGTCCTTGAGAATCCCAAACTATGCCCAAGTCTCCTCAATAGCCAGGTCAGAAATATCTCAACTCATACGCAAACCCTTACGGCTATGAATCTGACTCGTACAGTGTAAGTGATGGTGGCTCTCCCCAACTGAAATGACAAAGAGACTGACTTCTCCAATATGACAACCCAATGATTCCCCAATCCAACAACTCATCCCTCAAGGAGAAGGGTATTCCCTTCTAAGTTCAAGTGGCAACCAGCTCAAGAGGAGGGGGTGAAGAGAAGAATGGACGGTAGCCAGTGTAGCTACCTATCCTAGGATGCAAGACCAGTGTAGTCAAGTCATCCAGCTGCAGGCTCACATAATTCGACTTTGAAGCTCAAGCTTGCTTATTTGACTATACAACATATGTACACTCCGGCAGGCATTTTTATTTTTGTACAGGCCTGTCCACTTTTTTGGAGTTTTTTTTGCTTTTGCAATTTTTTTGAATACTATACACAGCAGCATTTACATAGGTAGTTTTCCTCTTGAGCCAGTAGACTATCCCTCTTTTGAAGCTTTATCGCAACCCACGATCTCCTATCCTCGAAACACATCATTACTGGATGGGTTGGGGCGTACTTCCCTCCCTAGAGGAGGACAAGTGTTTCCACCTGTGTGCGTCTCATACCGGCAAATCCAATCCCCTCACCACTCCAACTGAGTTGAGCCATGTGAAAGGTGCAGGTGTCCAAGTTAGGTCATTATCAACAAGAGTCGTGCGTGTGCTCTGAAATACTCTACTTAGGCAGTCATGAATTCATTGAACCAAGTCCCGTGATCCTCAAATAATTAAGTCAACTAGACCTGAAGTACCTCAAAACCAGTTCCTATAAGGTTCTTGTTAATTAGGTAGATTTAAGGTCCAACCAAGCTCCAATCTTCAGATTTTACTTAGACTCGTTCAACTATCAAACTCAATCCGAAAATTGCGAATGCCATGCAATGCGATGCAGAAAATATTTTTATGATGCAATTTTCAAAGATTTTGAAATTTTTATGGTTTTTTTTGAAAAGATGATGCATATGCATTTTTTTAGATTTTTGAAAAAGATTTTTCAAATGTTTTTGGATTTTAGTTTTGCAATGTTTTTGGGATTTTTGAAAACAAAAAGATTTTGGCTGAAAGCTAGGTTACAAATATGTACACGGGAGTGCTTCTTATATCTACAAGCAGTGGATTTTAAGAATTTACAGGGTAAGTGCTCAATTTTATAGTGGATTTTGGTGAGATGTAGGTATTCCTCAAACGTATTTGACACAAGCTTTTCACAAAATTTTTGAAAACTATAGTCCAAAATAGTTTTTACAAACATTTTTGCAAACATGTACACACATTTGAAAATCATTTTGCAAAAGTTATCAAAACAGTATATATAGATTTTTCAAAATATTTTTGCAACCATTTTTCAAACCATTTGCAAATAATTTTTCAAACATTTGATTTCACACAAAGAAAATAAATTTTGCAAACCACACATTTTTACAAAGGTTGAAAACATGTAACAAAATGTTTTCCAAATAGTTTTCAAAAGATTTTTCGCAAGGATTTTCAAACTATTTTTCAAACATTTTGCAAAAAATATTTTCACCTGATTTATTAATTAGTAAGTATAAAAAGAATTTGAGGAATGAAACATCTTTTTATTAAGGTTTTTAATGAATTATTAGCCATATTATTAAGAAGATACGAAAGTACGAGTTATTGCTAAAGTATATACACAGTATATACGACCCCCCTATACTTAGCTTGAGCTATGTCCTCATAGATCGGAGAGAAAAGAGAAGACATAACTCGTACTAAGTATAGGCAAGTCTAAAGAATAATTGAATAAGAGATGAATGAATAAACCAATGAGAAGTTGACCGTCCCCCTATACTTAGGATCAAATAATCCTAAGTATAGCAGACTGTACACAAAGTAGGGAGGGTCAAGGGTAGGAATGAATAGATCGTACTCAGATTGTCTCCCCCTATACTTAGGGTAAGATATCCCTAAGTATAGACAAGAAGAGGAGACAAAGGAGAGGATCGAAAAGAATAGAATCACTCGGGGTGCACACCCCCTATACTTAGGACAAAGTATGTCCTAAGTATGGAAAACTGTCTACAAGGGGCGACACGTTTCTGATAGATACAAAAGATAGAATAGGAAAAGAAGAAAAGAAGAAAATAAGAAAAGAAATCAATAGATGAAAGAAGAGCTCAGAGGATGTACACACCACTCCCCCTATACTTAGGGTAAAAGAAGTCCTAAGTATAGGAAACAACAGGAGTGATGACACGGAACGAAGAATGAACCCTCGGCTCGTCCACCCCCCTATACTTAGGACAAAGTACGTCCTAAGAAAGGCAAATACGAGAATGGGTGGACGAGCAAAACAGGAGAGAGAACAGAGAGTCACGGGAGAGAATCTACAACATAAATGGATGATCATAAGAAGGTGGAAAGCAAACCTTCTTGCGGGACCGCTGAGGGATAGATCTGGTGTGGTGTATGTCGACATCGGGGTCCACACTGGACGGAAGCCTATCAGGGTCGATATGGCGAAGGCCCTCAGTGGAATCAAAACGGAAAGGGACGAACTGATCAATGGAAGCAGTATGGCTAGGTTCTCCCTTGGTGGTCCTATGGTGTGAAGGCGCAGACGTGTGAGTGGAAGAAGTGTGGTCATGTCTGGCCTTGGAAGTCGCGCAGATGTCGAAGTGAAATGGGACAAACTCATCATCCTCGGAAGAAGTGTAATCGGAGTCGTCCTACGAGGTCTCGTCTAGGTCAAAATCAAAAGGAACGAAATCATCAGCGGAAGTATTCGAACTATGTTCGTCCTCAAGAGTCTCACTCGGATCTCACTTTTCATCAAGAGGTCTCTCAAAACAATGGGCAGCATCATAACCGACCTCAATCATCTTTACTTGTGAGTGACTAGGAACGGACTTATCAGTGGAAGTAGTCAAACCAGGACCGTCCTGTCTAGTCTTGGTATCTGCCCTCCGCTCAAATGGATCAATCACGTAAATACTTTGGATTTCATCAACACATCGCCACACACCAGGAGGAGGAACTGCAAGATCTATGCTTTCCGATTTCCTCCCCTTTCGGGGGATTCGTCGGGTCTCATCAACGGTCGGTGAGGAAACATCTCTAATATCATCAGATCGGTTACAGGACTTGGAGTCAGCTAAGATCGGTGAGTGTGTATCAGATGCAGGTCTCTGGTCAACAGTGGGTGTGGTGATCAACATTTCGCTCTCGTCAACAGGACGGAAGCGAATCTCTCCTGATCCGTAGTCAATAATGACCTTCCAGAGGCGAGGAATGGTCGTCCCATGATGATTGGAGATGGCTCCCCTGTGGAGGTCTCCATGGGCAACACGACAAAATCAAGATGGTAACTCATGCCCTGAATAGAAATGACGACGTTTTCAAGGATACCCTTCGGCCTCTTAATAGATCCATCAGCAAACTGAACGATCATCCTGGTTTTCTTGAGAGGCCCTAAGTGAAGAGACTGTACCAGCGAGAAGGGTAATATGCTAATAGACGCACCGCCGTCTAGGAGAGTGTGATCACAAGTATAGTCAGAGATGGTGCAAGTGATGAAAGGTGTAGTTGTGTTCTTCTTCCTGGGAATGGGACGGTGTGTGATGGCGTGGGCAGTGGCCATGGTCAGAATGTGATGCTCAGATCTGCTCCTCCGCTTTCTCTTCTTGGGAAGAGGAGCAGATAATTGGGTCATGGCCTGCTGAAGTGGGGAACGGATAATCTCACGAATAGTAGCCACCACTTCGGGTTCAGATAGCATTTTTTTGAATTTTTGGACCTCCTCCATATAAGGGAGGAAGTCGGAATCAGCATGTACATGAGGAGTGCCCAGAGCAGTCTGTACATAGGCACCCTCGGGGTTGGAGATGGGACAAGAAGTGAGTGGATGTGTGGTCAAATGATTGGGCAATTGGCCCCTCTCTCCACAACGTGGCTCGATCGTGTGACTCCCAAAATCTTTTTGTGCTTTTATGTTTTTCTCATTTTTTTGTATTTTTGGTGATTGCAAGCTCCCATGATCACCCACAATTGAATCCGTAGCCTTGCTGGATAGAGCACTATTCTTATATTCTCTCAACATGGCAAGATTATCTTTCATCAAATCAGTGTGCTCTATCATCAGGATCAACATGTCACTCATGGAGATCGAGGGAGGTGACTCCAACATGTCAGACTCGGGTGGATGTGAAAGTGGAGGTGGATAATATACAGGTGGAGGTGGAGGTGGGTAGAAGTCCGAGTCGTGATACTGTGGTTGAGGAGGATATGTACAAAAGTCAGAAAAAGTAGGAGGAGGATCCTTCTGATAAAAGGGAGGTGGACCGGCTGGAGGGTACGAGGAATCCACAAAATCCGGATAAAAATCGCTCCAGCGATCCATCTCGAAACAAGAGAAAAATGATCGGGAGAGCACGACGGTCAAAGAGATGTGAGAAAAAGGCGCAAATGCATGGAGTGATCGAGTATGCACACAAAACAATCACAAGCAAAAATGAATCAATCAAACCCTCAATTCACCTACTCAACTCGGTGGAGATCGAAAAATCGGTCTTTTTATCTTGTTCGTTTTAGAGTTACGCGAGAAGTCAAGAAGTTGCACAAACACTTAGGGGCTCAATGGGATTTGGGCACTAATCCTTAGTGTGTGCGCGAGCAATTAAAAGCGAAGACAATGAGGGGATTACTCGCCCCAAGACAATATTTTTCTTTTTGATCTTTTTTTAGGGTCAAGTAATATTAGCAGTCCCACTTTTATTAATTATCACTTTTTTGGAGTTTTTATAAAAATGCACGATCCTAACGGGCGTTCAATTCCTTTAAGCTCCTAGGTTGGCAAAATCAGAGGGAGAGTCGGAAAAACAATGCAAGCGGCAAACAATGATGAATGCTAAAGCGTAAATGCTCACCTTGCCTCCAGCACTCTACATGCAGGGATGCTCGGCAGAATTGAAACCTAATCTATATGCAAATGCAAAGCCGATGAAATCGCCCTAAGTTTCAGAAATTGCTATTAACGTAAAGAACCACAAGTCGTTCACCGATCCTCAATCCAAAAAGTCCGGTCTAGACTCACCCCTCCTCTTCTCAACAAATCGAGTTCAGGAGTAGCGCTTGATGGGGTGGGCTCGCGGCGCGACGGATCTAAGATGATGAAACGACTGTTTAAAATTTGACTAAGTCCAAACGCGGTTATAGGTACATGCAAATATATTAGGTGTTTGGCCTTAATCTATCGCAAGCAATCCTAGAACTAAGGGCTCAATCACACAAAGGAAGGAAAACAAAATCGGAAAACAAAGGGAAAAAGATGCGATGAAAATCGTAAAATCCGCAGTGAGCCCCCAAGTGTACAAACACTTGGAAATTGGGCCCGAAAGTCCAAAGTCCTTGGTATCTGTATTATTACAATTAAATAGTCTCTCTCTCACTACAAATTACAAAATAAATACAACACAAAAATGCTCAAAAATACCACTGTCTTCTCAAGTCCTCCCTGCTTTTTTTGATGCTAGGTCAGAAGTCTCATGCCGCCTTCACGTGGGTGCACCAACGCCTAAGGTAGAGCGTCTCCCTCGATCCGTGGTTCCTCGCACAAAGTCAATAAGGAAGAGTGATTAGACAAGTCAAGCAATGATATCAAATAAGTGAGCAAATCAATAAAGCCAAAAATGTAGACAAGTATCACAATCACGAAGCAAAAATGATCTACGCGTCGTTGCTCCCCGGCAACGGTGCCATTTGATTACCCAAGAATCACAGGGGTCTAAATGTCTCACACAAGGCGGAGACAAGGTCGCTGCGGCAACTCGCGGTAAATCCCGGTTAGATCAACAATTAACCCACAAGCAAATCAATCAATGAAAAACAAGTGTGGAGTTAAAATTTATTATAACTCTACAAAATATGTGTATAGTGCAAGTAATATAGAGTGTCGAACACAAGGAGCAAGCAGGATAGAACAAGCAAAATGCACAAAATGTGGTTGTGAATATTTGTCTAAATGTGCTATTTTTTTGTAAGTTTTTAATTTTTATTTTTTATTTGATTTTTGAGTTTATATTTTTATATTTTGGTTTTTAATTTACTGATTTTGTATTTTCTTTTTAGATTTTCGTAGTTTTAGATATTTTAAATAAAGATATAATGTATATAAGGAATATATATGTACACTAGAGATAAGAGAGGGATAAAAATAGGGGAAAATACTCAAAATACAGGAAATGGAATGTTTTTGTGATTTTTATATTTTTTTCCTAATTTTTTGGTATTTTTCTAGATTTTCCTAATTTTTTTGGTATTTTTAAGGGCAAAAATACTAGTAAATAGTGAGATAGGTTGTTGGCCGAAATTAAAATAAGGATGAAAAATATCAAACAGAATCAAAACTTCCTCAACTTAATTTTATAATAAAGATAAAAAATAAGGAAAATTCAGAAACTGAAATTGTATTTTTAGGATTTTTTTAGAATTTTTAAGATTTTTTGGAAGGTTTTTTTTTGCTATTTTTAGGGGTTTTCTTTTGAAATTTTATGATTTTTGGTCTGAAGTTAAAACATATAGAAACAAACAAAATATAATTTTTTTGGAATTTTTTAAAAGGTAACGAATTTATTAAAAATAAAAGACTGCAGGAAGGTAGAAATGATATTTTTGATTTTTTTTTACTACTCAAACAAAAAGATAAAAATACAACAAAAATCTCTGATTATAGAACAAAGTCAGGGGCACATGGACATATTTTTAGATTTTCAAATAGACGAAAGATGCTCCAGAAATAAATCAATCACTAAAAATATTGTAGAAATTCTACAGGACACAAATCGCGATATTTTTTGTGGAAATTTGAACCCAAATTCGACCTTGCTAATTACTACAACATATCCAAAAATGAGCAGGTGATATTGAGTATTTCAAGTATTATCAACAAAACAAGCCCAATCACAACTCTGACTTCATAAATTCGCCATAAATAGTTCGTACATCAAAAAAATCTGAAATTTGGATATGATGTAGAACTCTTAAACTTTTTAAAAAAATCTCAAGAGAAACCGAGTTCAGACGAATGAGTTATAGCTATTACAACACAGGGGTACAGATGAAAAAGTAAATACGAAACTGCAGTACAAAAATGTACTCGAAAACTTTCCGAAATATGCCAAAAATGCGGGGACGTGATTGCAAAATGCCCCACTAACCCAGGTGGCGTCAAGCTGATCTTGGATAACAAGGGAATGTGCGTGAAAGTGCTCTGATGTACCTGCAATTAGAAGAAGGGCTCGAGTACAAAACTCGGCCAAGATGTTAGGTACACAAAAAAATGGGATGTGAATGGGTTTTCCTTCGCTTTGGTGAGGGAAGAAGGATGTGCTCCGACTACCGTATGTGGCCGAAGATGACGGGGGTTGTGTATGAGGATACATCGTGGAGGATGGCGGCGGTGAGATGAAAGCCACGTCGAGGAGGATGAATGAAAGTCGAAATGATGGGATCGAAGCTCGCCGGAGCTTACTCCGACGAGGGACGAACTAGGTGATTAAGTGACTAAAAAGCAAGTAAACGAAATGCTAGAATAAATCTACAATCTACAAGAGAATAAAGAGCAAGAAAACAAAAAAATGAAAGAAAATACGAAACCTCAAGCCAAGAATGGCGAGATGAACCTCACGGCTAAGGTGGCCGGAGATGGTGATGGAGCCGCCCTTCGACTCGCCTAGCCACGCCTCCGAGGAGCTGGGGAGCTCACTGTCACTTCACTCTATCTTGAGCTCCAAGGAAGGTGGCCAAAATGGATCCAAGAGGGTTCAAAAATGAATTGGAAGAAGATGTGGTCTTTTTGTACATGTGAGGTGGGCGGCTCCAAAGAACGATGGATATCTAGCAAATCATTGATCCAATCCTTCAAGAAACCTCTGCGCGTGTATGAGGGTACATCAAGGAGAAAAATTTGTGAAGGAAGCTTAGCCATTGGGTGAAAGCGTCGGCCTTGAAAAATCCGAGAAATTGGACAAAAACAAGGATCTGACAAGAGTGGCAGAGGCTGGTTAGAGAGTTGATGTGGTGGCAAGAAGATTGGTGTGTATCTTGAGAATAGACAACTCAACTCTAGATATAAAGGTTGGGCTTGTATAATGGATGTATGTAGAGAAAAAATCTAGAAAGAAGCCCAGCGATTGGTTGAACGAATCGGCCTATAAAAATTCGAGAATATTGGCAAAAACTAATGTTCTGACGCACAGCAGAGGGGGGGTCAGACAATATGATAATCATGCTCCAAAGCTCGAAGAAAATAGTGCGAATACATGATCCAATGCTAAAACTATATACAGGGCGTGTATAATAGATATAAGAGGAGAAAAAGTCAAGAAGACTTCATCGTGAAAAGATGCACGATGCATCCTCCAAAAATCGGCGAAATCGGCCAAAAACGTGGTTCAAACACAGTACATTGGTAATTTTTCTATGTATTTTATACAAGAATTTTATTTTTTTAATGTTTTATTTATCATTTTATTCCAGTTTTAATATGTAAATATATAATAATCTATGAAATAATAAAAATATGAAATAAAATAATGAATAATAAATAAAATGAATATTTTAATCGGTATAATATACAATAGGGGTCCAAACCTCAACTTTCAAACCGTAACTCCGAAAAATACGAAACCACCTTCATTAAATAGATTATTAAAAATTATATACAATTAGAGGTGAGTTTGATAAATTTTGAGTTTTTATTTGAGAGATATGGGTCTGTGAAGTTGGGATTCCGGAATCTTATTCAGATCATAACTTTTATCTGTGCATTATTTATGAGTGAAATCAATTTTGTATTTTTCTTTATTTAATTATATACAACTTTTATGTACAAAGTTTCTTTATTTAAAGTATAAAAGGTGAGACTAAAAATAGGTCCCAAAATAATTAAAGAATGAATTAAACAAAAGTATTTTTTATTGTATTTTAGCCCTTATCTCCCCCTACTTTATTCCTTGTCGACTTAGCCATCGAGATGCCTAGGTCTCGGGGTTTCGGGTCATAAAATATTTACAATATTTTATTCTTTTTCTTTTCTTTGATTTATTCTATAATTTTGGCTTTAATTATAGTATTTTATACACTATTTACATACACATGCATGGGTGCTAAGATACGGGAATTAAGGGTATTTACACGCATTTGCTAAGGCTTTTGATGCCAAAATGATAGAATAAAGATGATGAAATGTGGCTTCATCATCTATATCACTCTATTCCACACCCCTTTCTCATCTTATGATTATGCTATACTTAGGGTGTACTTTACCCTAAGAATGGGGGGGTGTAGGACTCTCGGGTATCTATCCATTCTTTCTACCTCTGTTTTGCTGCCTATACTTAGGGATATTTTACCCTAATTATAGGGGGTAGACCATGTACATCCTTCCACTCGGATTTCCCTTCATGTACAGCTTGCTATACTTAGGATTATTTGATCCTAAGTATAGGGGGAAACACCGAGTCCTCTTCATTCTATTCTTTGATTCGTCTTTGTATATACCATTCCTTTTCACTTCCCTAAACTAAGCACGAGTTATGTCTTCTTCATCGCTCTTGATCACTCTGAGGACATCGTTCGAGCTAAGTATAGGGGGTGTTGTATATATTTCATATATACTTTAGCTATAACTCATACTTTGTGTGAGTGCGTTAATAAATAAAATGGCTAAAAACCCATAAAAATTTAAAAATTTTCCCTTGTACATAAAATTCTTCTTGCACATACCTATCTATTTATAAAAATTATTTTTGCACAAATGTTTGTAAAAATGATTTGTGTAAATATTTTGTAAATATTTTGATATCAAAATTATGTATATAGTACAAAGTTTTTGTAAAATGTTTGGAAAATAAAAAGTTTGCAAAAACCTTATGTAGATTTTTGTAAATTTTTTGCATACATCCATGTTTTCAAATATTTTTCAAAAATTTTGCACAATTGTAAAAAGTTGTAAAAGTGCGTCTTTGTAAATATTTGAACAGTTTTTTCCAAATCATAGTTGACATTTAAACTGGCCTAGAATTAAATTGGAAAATGGAGCTTTGTTAAGACCTTAATCCACCTACTTATAAGAGGAACCTTATAGGGCTTAGGATTAAGACTTTTCAGGTCCACTGGGGCTTAATTCTTTGAGTCCACTGGGCTATGAGCATATGTCATCTTGATGAGACTAAGTAGAGCACTTAACAACGCACGCATGACTCTCAGAGACAATGGCTTTATTTGCACCAGCACTTTACACATAGCTCTCCACGGATGAGGTAGTGAGGAGGCAGTTTCCTTTGGCTTGGGGTAGCATATGAGGGTAGTACTTCTAGGTGGAACCTCTCTTCTTCTTATAATGAAGGAAGTGCGTCTCAACTTGGTCTGGTGGTTATGAAGTCTAAAGATAGGAGTTGTGGGTTGCAACAAAGCTTCAAAAGAGGGATAGTCTACTGGCTCAAGAGGAAAAACTCCTTATGTATATATGCTGCACCATGTAGATATGTTGTACATATGCACATGAAAAAAATGTGCAAAGAAAGAAAACTCCAAAAAAGTGGTAGGTCGGATTGAAAATTTAATATACCACCAGAGTGTATATAGTCAAAGAAAGCAAAGCTTATGTTATACATGACCATCTCATGAAGCTTTCGGTGGGAGACTCAGCTACACTGGTTAGAGCTCCCAAGGATACATGGCTACACTGGTCATGGTCCATTCTCTTCTTCCCCCTGTTCTTGAGCCGGTTGTACTTGAACTTAGAAGGGAATACCCCGCTCCTCGAGGAAAGAGTTGCTAAACCGAGGCATTAGAGTTACCAGGTTGTGGGAGGTTGTTTCTTTGTAACTTATGAGGTGGGGAGCTACATATCACTTACACAGTACAAGGAAAGATTCAAGGTCATTAGCGTTTGTGTATGTAGACTTGTTCTGATCTAGTTTATTGAGGAGTCTTGACCATAGATTGGTGGATCTTAGAGGCTATTAAGTTTTAAGCTTAAGTCCAAATAAGGTTCCGACAAATTAATAATCCAAAGGTCTGACTAAGCTCTATATTTCAATTTAATGAAGGAAAGTTTAATAATCAACCTTGATTTTTCCTCTTTTCTTTCTCTTTTGCACATCTTTTTCAAATAAGTGTTTGCTAAGGGACTAGAAAAAGTAAAGTATAGGGGGTGATGAATCCCCATTCATCACTCTTTATTCCTTTATTTTAGCTAGAAACCTTGGAAAAATACCAGGTAATTAGCTGTAAATATAATAAATTGTCAAACTGCATGCATCATGTAAATAGCCATAATTAGCTTGTTTTTGCACAAAAATAAATTAATAAAGAAATAAAGAAAAGAGGGAAATATTTAGAATAAATATTGAGTGACTTGAACCCAAGGGAAGGCTCCACAAGGGCCTGACCGCAAAATAAAATAAGTAGAGAGAGATAGGAAAACTCAACATTGTGTAAATACCCCTCTTTGTGTACATATTTTATTTTCTAAAAATAAAAATATTTATGTGTTCCCCCTATTTTGTAAATATTTATAACAATAAAATAAAAATAGAAAAAATAAATGAAAAATAAAAATAAATACTTTCTCTCTCTTCAGTGTACATATACCATATACATAAAATAAAAGATGTATTTATTTCACCTTTGTAAATAATTAATAAACATCAATAAAAAATCTTTTTATATACTATATTTTATGATGTAAATAAATAAAATATAAAATTAGAATATTTGTACAAAAATAAACAATTAAAAATAAAAATCAAAAATACATTTGTAAATATACATGTATATAATAGTACTATAATGTATATACATTATTTATTTTTCAAAAAAATAAATAAAAATCACTGAAAAATTCTTTGAAAAAAATAAACATTTTTTATTTTGTAAATATTTTGAAATAAAATTTCCTTATATTTTATTTTGAATTTTCAAATCCTTGATTTCTCATTGGTCCACGGGGGAACGTTGACCACCGGTCAACTGCCCCCCCTGGACCACTTCGCCCGGATCTGTGCCCCAACCCGATCTTCTCCCATTTTTCCAAACACAATCCTACCATCATTAACCCAAACCTCGGGCTCCGAATATCGATGATACATCCCTAATCCACGCCCGGGAATCTTCTTAGGGATCCGTGCACCAAAATTGTCTGCCCAACTCCGTCTTTGCTGGATCCCTGCCAGTATATAGCTTCGTCTTACTCCGCCATTTGATGTACCTTCGGCAACCATTTCATACTCCCAGGACCTCCGTCTTCTAGCCTTGAGTAACAGCAAGCCCTAGGAGGCGTTGCAGCGAGGATTGGAGCGCACTATCCCCTGGTCCGGTGGTTCTCACCGCCGTGCTCCGCCCGAAGGAGCTCGAGCCTCTGGAGACGTTTCTCCATTGAGGCAAGGGCCCCAGGAAGTCACCCACCTACAGCACAAACGTCCGCGATCATCAGGTAGCCTCGATATCATCTAGAGTAGCTTCCATTTCCATTTTGCGATTTTGCGTCGCCGGCCTTCGCCAGTCGTTTCGCCCCGCTCCGATCACCCATTCACCCATCTGACCCCTGCATCATCTTCACGAGACTCCTCTCCACCTTCTACGTCCCTCTGATCATCCTAGTTCGTCACGGAATAGGAAACCCGGGTCTCCTCCGTCGCCGCTCGCCGGAGACCAACGCCCCGACTCACCCGACCACCCACTTCGCCCATAACCGGGTCGAGGCACTTTGCCCTCGACCCAGCATTCTTTCCGTACAGGTCTCATCGAAGAAGGACCCCATCTGGGAGTCCAACCGGTCAGGCACAAGTGCTCCTGCTCCCCTCCGTCGCCGGAGCTTCTCCGACGTCTCCGGCCCCATCTGAGCACACCACCAGCTGCGTACGAGCTCCCTCGTCGATTCTCCCACCTCCGCAGCACCTGAGGAGGTCCCCTGCGCACGCATTTGGCCGACGAAAGTCGTCGGTGACCTGTTCCTCGAGGATCTTCCTCCGCCGTTGGATAGAGCCCTAGCACCAGTTTTGATCGTCACCGTTCGTGCCTGGGGAGCTTGCAGCCGTTGGATCTAGCTCCAGATCTCATATGTAGCGTTGATCAACGAAGGGGCGTCGTCAATTCTACACACGTGGCACCTCTTCAACCGTGGATCATTAATAACGAGGGTAAATATCACTTAGGCCCTCTTTATCTTCGCATCTATTTTCAGTCATGTAAATATTAGTTTCAGTTGTTTTTATTTTTTAAAATTTGCATCTTGGACCCGTTGTTTATTTTTTTTTGCAAATTAGTCCCTCTTTGTGTGGAACACATGCTTCGACATGAGATTGTGTGGAACTTTTGCATAGTTTACCCTGTAGTTTGGAGTTGATACTGTTTATATCTTTTTAAATAGGAATGACACTTTGGTCCTTGTAAATGCAAATCACGTGCTTGCCTCGTGTGTTTTGGATTTTTTGCAACATCGGCCCCAAAATTTTTACACATGCTATCTGTTTGGCCCTGAAACTTTGTTTCTTTGCACTTTAGTCCCTGTGTGCTGTGTACCTTGTAATTGTCGAATAAAATACCAAATAAACTCCAAATCAAGTGATGGGTATGTGGCCCCTGCCACTGTGTAAAAATTTTACAATTTTTTTGGAACATTTTCATTATTGTTGCTATTTTTAAAAATTCAAAAACACTCATTTTTGTCCCTGTTTGAAATATAAAATCAACTAAAAATATAAAAACCTATCTAAAAATTCCAAAAACATTAGGTGCTCTTTGTTTTGATGTTTTTGAGCTTCCGTTCGATTCATAGCCTATTTGGATTTATAAAACCCATAAAAACTATAAAACCCTAAAAACCTTATAAAAATTAATAAAAATTCTAAAAAAAATAAAAAAAATGCAATTTTGGTTATTGTAGTTTAGTTTTTATTTTTAGTTTCCATAAAAATTACCTTCAGATTTTTATAGGCTTATTATCTATTTTTAATTAGCCTTTCAAATCTGACTGCACATTTCTTCTACTATTTTTGCCTTTTTCAATTTTTAGAAAATCAACTAAAAATTATAAAATTCTGAGAAAATTACCAAAAACACTTAAAAACATAAAAAACACAAAAATAATTTTATTTGAATTTTCTGAGTTGATTTTATGTGTTTAATAAATTGTTGAATGTGTCCTTTATAGCTTTTTCTTACATTTTCTTAAGAATTAAAAATACAAAAAAATTTAAAAATACATAAAATCCACCAAAAATACATTTTATCTTTTTATTTTTTGACTATTTCGTAGGCTCTTTCGAGCTAATCCGTGCTCCTTGAGTTCGACCTTTCGCTATACCAGGTTAAATAAATAGCGAGGACCACTTATTCGGATTTCATTTCTGATTACTTTTATTTGGTGGTCTCTTTTTCTTGTTGATCGATTTCCGAGACTCGGGTCGCAATGACCCTTGTTTTTACCTTTACCCGGATCTTGGTGATTTCTCGGTCATCAATCCTCAAATGTGAGAGCATGAGAACAATGAGTCTGGACCACTAGATTCTAGTCACCACACACTTATTGATTGGAAGAGGAGAGAGATGACCAGAATCTAGTGGTCCAGACTAACTGTTCTCATGTTCTCACAATCTCGGGCTCTATCAGGATCAACCATCTCTGTATGTATGTATGTATTTATGTATGTATGTATGTATGTATGTATGTATGTGTGTGTGTGTATGTATGTATGTATGTATGTATGTATGTATGTATGTATGTATGTATGTATGTATGTATGTATGTATGTATGTATGTATGTATGTATGTATGTATGTATGTATGTATGTATGTATGTATGTATGTATGTATGTATGTATGTATGTATGTATGTATGTATGTATGTATGTATGTATGTATGTATGTATGTATGTATGTATGTGTGTGTGTGTATGTATGTGTCTGTATGTGTATGTATGTATGTATGTATGTATGTATGGATGGATGGATGGATGGATGTATGTATGTATGTATGTATGTATGTATGTATGTATGTATGTATGTATGTATGTATGTATGTATGTATGTATGTATGTATGTATGTATGTATGTATGTATGTATGTATATGAGAATAGGGATTATGCACCCAGATGCATGCCCATTCCCAGAAAAGAAGTAGGCTTTCTCTCCGTTCCGCCTCGTTGAATGTGTCGCTCTACTCTTCGCACCTGCCTCAGAGGCTAATGCCACTAGCTAGCAAACAGCGAAACTTCTTTCGAATATTCGTCGACCCTGCTGGCATGTCAATCAGTAACCTTCCCCCTTTTGATAGTGAAAAGGGCTGTCAGCTCTTGTTTTCCTGGGTAGCGGATTAATCGAGCATATATTCTGATGCAAGCTCTTGGGCGCCCCACTTTGGGTGGAAGTTTAGGAAAGTTCAAGTTATAGCACATAGTCAAAGAAGGCTACTTTCTTGCTTCTAATCTTTAGCAAGACTGATGAACCCCCAATCAAATAATCCGCGACTGTCAAACCGGGTGGGTATAGGTGTCTGGGATGTGAAACCCTGCAAACTACTATCGCGAACTCTAGGACAGTATTCCCTTTCGCGTATAACCTCACCCGCTTTGTACTTTTTCAGCCCCTGATGCGGAGGGGCCCGCGGAGCTACTATCTGAGGAATCCCGAGCGCCGGCAACTGGAAAGCGGTTGTTCAAGAGTTCAATATAAGGAAAGACCTTGGACACGTAATGGATCTTGAAGAACTATTTCAGCATCCCCCTGACCAAAGCCCCCCACATTTGGATTACTTGTTAATGGAGCCGCCAACTCGACGTCGTCGTAACCAGAAAAAAGCAGAATGCTCACTTCCCCGTCTGACAGCCAAGCAAGTGACTTTCAAGCCAGTCGAGACATCGACAGCTAGTTTCCCGCCGCCTGCTCCCTATATGGCATAACCCATTTTCATGGCATGGAAATGTGAGGCACAAATAGATTTATCCACTAGGACACTGACCACAAATTGTCATTATTGGCTGCCTCCATTCCTGTGATGTGAAAAGGGCTCTTTTTTCTTCCGTTCAGAAAGTGAGACCACACTCTAATATACCATGACTGCTATGGGTATATCCTATTGTCGTCATGGAAGCGTCGAGGGTCTTATTCAATTAGCTAAGGAGCTGATATCGACAGCTAGGAGTCAGTCGGGTATGCCTGCGTCACCTACCTTCTTTGCCTTCTTCTAGGACTTTTCGGCTTCGCACCTGCAAACCTTGTAGCAGCTTTTTGCCTACTCGCCTCCTATTTTACATGCACCCCAGCTTATAACTTCTACTTTTTTATTTTTATTTTCAAAAATAGCACATGTATATTAATATATATATATATATACTGTATGCCATTCCAATTTTATCAGAAACTGAGACTCCTATGCTCTTCATCTAAAACATGTAATTTTAACGATCTTAGAATTGTTGTAATCGACATGTTATAGATGGAGGGCATAGGAGTCTCTATTTCTGATGAAATTGGAATGACATACAGTAGGGATATATATGAATATACATGATGCTATTTTTGAAAAAAATATAAAAAATAGAAGTTATAAGCTCGGGTGCATGTAAAATTACATGCACGTGGGTGCATACTCCCTATCCCTCTCTCTCTCTCTATATATATATATATATAGACACACACATACATAGAGAGATATATAGGAAAAAATAGGGCTGCCACCACCCCCATTTTTCGCAATTTTTTATTTTTTGGAAAAATATCACCATGTATATTCATCTCTATATCCCTCCTATATGCCATTCGAATTTCGTCAGAAATAGAGACTCTACGGTTGCCATCCTAATAGTCGTTTTTTTAACGATCACAGGATTTTTAAAATCTACCCTATCCGGATGGAGGCCGTAGGAGTCTCTGTTTCTGAAAAAAATCAAATGGCATATAGGAGGGATATAGGGACGAATATACATTACGATATTTTTCAAAAAAAATAAAAATTGATAAAAAAAATGGGGCAGGGCAGTGATGAATCCCTTATTCTCACTCCTTATTCTTTTATTTTAGCCATTTATCTTAGCAAAGTAGCATGTAAATAGGTGTAAATATAACAACATAACATTTAGTATGCATCTGTTAATATTGCATAATTAACATGTATTTGTGTAAAAATAAAAGAATAAAGGAAAAGAAAAATTAAGGAGGTATTTAAAATAAATACAGGGTGATCCGAACCCTAAGAGAAGGTCAAGTCGTGACCTGATCGTCAAATAAAATAAGTAAAGAGAGACAGGGCCAACTTTATGTTGTACATACTGCCTATATGTATAAATAACTATTTTTGATAAAATTAAATAAAATAATTATTATTACCTACTTATTTATATATATATATATTTCTAGAAATAATATAAAGGGTTAAATGGGGTTGTCCCCTGGGGGGAGCTAACTTGGCTCCCCCCGCGCTATTTCGCTTGATTTTTTCATTTTTTTTGAAAATTTCTTCTGTAAATATTCATCACTATATCCCTATATTATGCTACTAAAATTTCGTGCGAAACATAGACTCGTACGGCCTCCATCCATACAGTCATTTTTTAACGGTAACAGAATTGCTAAAAATGACCCTTCTGGATGGAGGCCGTAGGAGTCTCTGTTTCACGTGAAATTTAAATAACATATTATAGGGATATATTGATGAAAATCCACGGAAGAAATTTCGAAAAAAAATTAAAAGGGGAGTGAAATGATGCGGGAGGAGCCAAGTTAGCTCTTCCCATGGGGGCAGCCCCATTTTACCCTAATATAAAAGGAAAATAAAAATTAGAAAAATCAAATAAAAATAAGAATTAAATCTCTCTTTCATTGTACAATATCCTGGTATATATCTCGCACTCACTATTTATTCTATACCGGTAAATAAGCTCTAAAATTAAAATAAAAATTATTTTGTATTTCTAAAATTATCATCAAAATAAATAAAATATAAAATTGGGGTATTTTGGTAAAAATAACAAAATAAAAATAAGTGTACATAATACATAGGTATATTATACATGTATATACTATTATATATTGTATATGCATGAAATAATTTTTCATAAAAATAATTAAAAATCACATAAAAATTCCTTGAAAAATAAACATTTTCCATTTTATTCATTTTTTTCATTTAATTTCACTTATTAATTTTAATGTAATTATCTTTATTTCTCCTCTATTTTATCCTATAGCGTATTTTGTCCATATCCTAGGCCCCTTCTGATTGGTCCACGTTAGAATGTTGACCCAGGTCAACGTCTCCTTCCTAGCTGACCTGACCCAATTGTCTACTTGCCGGAGCTGCCTCTCTTATTTTTCTTAATCCAGTCAGGCATTCTTTCTCCTCGATTCCACCGCCCGATTCCTCTCATAGGATCCGTGATTCTAGCAGATCCCTAGGGAGGATCGGATCGCCTTAGGGTTGCGCTCCTTTTCCCGATTCTTCTAGACCCTTGGGCATCCTATATAACATCTTCTTCCGCCTCCATGGTTCAGCAGCTCGTGCCTCACCCCTTCCTTTACCCCTAGTCTCCTTTAGTTGAGTGGCAACAACCGGAGGGCGACTTTGGATCGAGGTTTGGTGTCATGTACCCGCAGCTCAGCTACGTGGCCGGAGCTCTCCGACGCATCCAGCGTCCCTGCCTGCTGCAACATGATTGAGGTTATGACCTAGGAACGAGTTCCAAGCCTCCGACTCTTTTGATTCATCCATTTCTCTCCACTGCAGTTCATTTGCTCTGTCCACCTGGTCGGAGCCCCGTCTCATCCTCACACCCGCATCGATCGACCCCTCGACGAACACCCCATCTCGCACAACAGCCTGATCATCCTTGGCCTCGAACCTAAGGTTGAGATTAAGGCCAAGATCTCCTTTTACCACCGACACCAGAGATCGACTCCCATCCACCCTCGCTTCTTTCATCTCCAGCTTCAATAATCTGGACCGAAGCGTAGCCCCGGTTCATATCTTTTATTTGCAGATATCTTCATACGATAGGAGCATTTGTTGGACGTCCAGTTGCTCGGCAGAGCGGCTCCAGGTGGAGTTCCTTTATCCCAGCAATCCGACCATCATTCAGTTGATCTACCTCCGGCATTCGATGCGGAGCACCCCTTTAGAGGTGCTGGACCATTTGGAGGCTCGATCAGCCCAACAGATTAGCACCAGTTCCCGATCAAAGCTCGCCACCCATCAGTTCATCCACCATCTTTCGCCATCGTTGGATGAGGAGCAGAGCACCAGTTTTAATCTGAGCCGACCGTCACTGCAGCTTTTCAGATCGTTGGATCAGGCTGACAAGCCAGATCCTGCTACACATCCCCAACATTCTTCCAGCCATCAGATCTTTTTGCAGGGGGTGATCAGGACCGTCAGAGCCATCACGTGTGTCTCATGTGCTCAGGGAATCTTGCATCTTTTATCCTATACTTTTATGCTTTATTAGTTAGTCCAGTAAATAAAATTGTAAGTGTAAATATTTGCAGTCAGAACCTCATAGTTTTATATATTTACATTTCAGTCCTTTAAGTATGAACTCACGTGTCGTCCCACGTTATTGTGTGGCGTATTTGCATATTCTGCCTTGGACTTAATCTATGTTAAACTCTTAATGAAAGTTTTCTAACATTTGCATATAGGCCCCTCTGCGTGGTTTATTGCACATGTGCATGAATACCCTAGACATTTTGCACTATTGGCCCTGAGCTTCTTGTTTGCATTATTAATTGGATTATGAACTTTAATATAATTGTAACTAGGTCCTTACAATCAGTGTGTCTTGCTTTTACTTAAATAATTACCAAAATAAGTCCAAAAATTACCAAAATATTACTGTGAGCCCCTACTAACGTGTAATATTTATTATGATTTTTAGGATTAATTTTGTGTTATCGTTTATTTTCTAAAAATCAAAAACCCCCAAAAAAAATTCCTGTTTATTTTAGAAAATACATAAAAATTATAAAAAATGTGTGAAAATTCCAAAAAATAGTATTTGTTTTTTGTGTCTGTGTTTTACTTTCAGTACGTGTTTATATCTCGAAAGTCAATCCTAAAAACCCTAAAAATCTCAAATCTTTCACAAACTTATAAAAATCACTAAAATTCTAGAAAAATAAAAAAAATAGAATTTCGATTCCTATCTGTAGCATTTTCTTCATACTTTCTCATAAAATTCATATCCAAGACATTAGGGTACTTCAACTATTTTCAATTTATAATATTGTCCTCGTTGCATATTGTTTCATTGCTTTAACCTTATTTGATTTTTATAAAATCATATAAAAATTATAAAAAATCCAAAAAACACCTAAAATACTTCAATATTTGAAAAACGTAAAAATATTTTTGTTTCTGATTTTTTAGTGTATTTAACCTTAATAAAAATTACAAATGCTTTATTGTGTGCTTTATTGCCTAATGATAATGTGAGAGAATCGAGGGTCAGAAATCTCACAAGGCGAGAGATCCAGTCGCTGAATTGACCACTCAAAATCCTCGGTTGATCAGAAATTAACCCACATTACAGAATAAGTAAATTAAGTCCCAAAACTATGAATTAACGTTTATTAACTCTACCATAGAATGCATAGTGTATAAGCATGTAGAGGTTGAACCACAGAGAGCAATAAAAATTGGGTAGCCTACGGTGTTCATGTACATCCAGGTCATCCTTGAATGAATCCTATTTTTGTGGGTTTTTGGCGTTATATATATATATATATATTCGTTTTTATAATTTTGTTTTTGTTTTTATATTTTATAATTTCTTTTCTTTTTTTATATATTTTAATTATATAATATAGATCTATTTATATATAGAGATATATAAAAGAAGAGAGAGAGAGAATAGGATATATGGATACATACATATATATGTTTACTTAATATATACTAAATATAATATTTTTAGGTTTTTTTATTTTTTAAATTTTTTAGGTTATTTTTCTGGAATTTTACTAATTTTTGTGTACTTTTAAATCCAAAAAATGCCCCTAATATGGGACTAATTAACTAGGCCGAACATCATTTGGATTTTAAAAATATAGGATAAGCCTCAAAACTTCCCAAATTAATTTTAATACATAAATAATAATATATAGATAATTAAAGCATGGGAAAATATTTTTTTGGAATTTTTGTTGCATTGTTATATTTTTTGTTTAATTTTGGAGTTTTCTAATTTTTTATTTTTCTTTATCTTGTTTTTAGGGTTTTTCGCTTGCTGGACCTAATAAATATATATATGATTATATCATATATAATTTTTTTGTAGTTTTTCATTTAAACAGTGTAATTTTTTAATAAATGGGTAAAATGCCCAAAAATGTCAAACAAAAATATAAGGTACATCTACAAGGTACAAGGCATTTACCCTAATTTTTGTGAATTTTTAGGAGCTAGCTAGGCATCTTTAATAAATACATGAAGCAAGTAAAAATAATTCAGCCTGGCAAGGGCATAATTGCAATTAAAAATAAATCCAGGGCACTGTGCAAATACACCAACTGAAATAAACATTTGTTTAATGTTTTGAACTATTTAATAATTACAAAAGTCGCCAGAGGTTCAATGCAATTTTCACGTGCCTCATGTGAGAATGCACGTGAGGCGCGGAAGGACCAAAATGTAATAACGAGAAATGTGGGGGCCCTTTTGCAAAATTTACAAATTATTTACAACGTTATATTTAATTTACAAGATTATTAAATACAAAAAATGCGAGGGGGCTTAGTGTAAATTACCCCCATATGCGCGCTGAAGGACGGTAATCCGCGTGCCACTTATCCACGTGGTGTGCTCTCGAAGCCCGATACCACTTCAGCGATCGACGGTTGGGATTGCATCTGAGCTTCAATCGAACGGCCGAAGCAAGCTGTGAATGGAGGCCACGATCAGACCTGGGGCCGACTCCTCCATCCGACGATAACTTCTCTTCGCGAAGAACAGAGAAGAATGGTTCACTTCCCTGGCTTCGATCCTCGATTTCTCCTCCTCCAGACGGTCTTTGGTGATGGCGGTGGGCTCTACATGTCCGGCGAGGTGGTCCGCAGAGTCCGAGGTACTCCAGAAGGTCCAGGACCCCCTAGATCGGTCCAGCGAGCTTGGAGAAGCAAGGGGGTCCTGGAACCTTGCGGGTGATCGAATCAAGCCCCAGGTGGCTCAGTTTGGCTCTTGACCTGCACCAAAAAGACAAGGGTCTCGAGGGGGCCTCCCTCGACCGGGAGTTGCATCTTCAAAGGTGAAAGTGAATGTGGGTGGCGAGGTCCGGCGAAGTGGAGGAGCTTGGACCTTGATTCGCAGAGCTAGGGAAACTCTGGGTGATCTGATGCGGGGGTTAGGTGTAGAACACGAAAGGGAAGGAAATGGTGATGATGCGAAGGTCGAATCGTGCATAGATCAGGTTGGAGAGGTCAGGTTGGAGAGGTTCGCCGGAGTTGAACTCCGGCGAACTTCGATCTGGCCCTAATCGAGCACCTACAGTCCTAATGACCAAACTGACTACAAGATTATAACCTAAAAATGAAAACTAATCGATTAAATGAGATAAAGGCATCTCTTATACCTGGTGGTCGACCAAGGAGCTGGACCTCCGGCGAGCGGCGACCGTGGGTGCTTCCCTCAACTCCTCTGACCAGCTGAAGCTTCCAGGAGAACCCCCCTGTCACGAGGATCCTCTAGAGACTGGAAACGAGGGTAGAAGACGACCAAAGGGAGACCAAAATGAAGAAAGAGGTCGATGTATTTATTTATAGACATGGAGACGCACCCTTATTGACCGGGTGCCACGAAGAATCGGCAGGTCAGATGATTGATCTGGGTTGGTGGTGTAGGTGTACAATGATTGGGGAATATTTTTCATGAAGGTGGCGATGTCAGGAGATGGACGAGTCGAGCGGGAATAAATGGAGAAGATGGGAGGAAAAGACCAGCCACATCTACTCAGCCGCCTGGGGTCGAGTTGACCAGGCGGTCAACAATCGCAGGACTGCGATTGGTCCACGTCAGCACGATTTTAACTGATTATTTTAACCTAATAAATGATTTAAATAAATTTATTTGTAAAATAAAAAATGTTTATAATTAATGTAGTATTTATTTATGATTTTTATTTAATTTTTTGATGTATTTTATTATGAATTTATTTTAATGATGTATTTATAAGTATATTTATATGTATTTATTTTTATTTTGTATATTTTTATTTTCTTATTTTATTTTCTTATGTTATTTTCTAATTTTATATAATTATAACTTATTTTTGTAAGTATATATATATTTTTATTTAATTTTTATGAGTTTATTTGCATATTTAAATAAATAGGTAGATATACTATGTAGGTATACTTATAAGTATTTTACCTATATTTTATATACATTTTATTAATTTAATGAATTTTATTGGGTTTTATTTTGGATTTACATTTTAATTCATTATAAATAATATTTAAAAATATAGATGAATAAAGAATAAAAGAAGGAGATCCCCCTTTCATTTATATACATACATAACATAGGTATTTTGCCTATGTGTTCCATAGACTAATTTTATTTTACAAATTCTTTTTGGTTTATTCTAATTTCACTATGTACATGTATTATGTATATTATTTACAAAATTCTAAAAATATAAATTTATAAAAATAAGGAATAATGAATATAATGAATATTTTAATCGGGCAGACTGTACAATGAAGGCCAACAACCAAACTTTCACAGATGAACTCAAAAATTATGAAACCAATTTTATTAAATAGTTCATGAGAAGCTATATATAATTAAAGGTGATTTTGGCAGGTTTTGAGTTTTTATTTGCAAGATATGGGTCTGTGAAGTTGAGATTCTGGCTTTTTATTCTGTATATAAAATTTACACTGTATGTTATTTTTGTATAAACTCAGTTTTTTATTTTTATTCACATTATTATCTACAACTTTCATGTACAAAATATTTTTATTTTATGAATAAATAATTAAATACAAAATAGGTGTCAAAAATGCATAAATGAATGAATAAATAAATGAGGAATTTATTGTATTATTGGCCCCGATCTCCCCCTATTTTATTCCTTGTCGACCAACTCCATTCTGGACTTGGTCTCGGGGTTCGGGTCATAAAATATTTGCAATATTTTATTCCTTTTTCTTTTCTTCTCTTTATTCTATAATTTTAGCATTTAAAAACCTTATTTTATGTACAATAAATACAATAAATAATAGATGCTAGTATGGACAAATTGATACTATTTACATGCATTTGCTGGGGTTTTTAAGGCCAAAATGATAGAATAAAGGTGATGAAATGGGGATTCATCACCCCCTATACTTGCCTTTGCTAGTCCCTAGCAAATACTTATGCAATAAGTAAGAGAGAACAAAGAATAAGAAGTAAAGAAAAAGAAGAATGAAAAAGATAGAGTGATAGGAATGCTTTCAGTGCAATATATGTCCTTACAAAATCAGAATTTGGAGCTTCTGCTAGACCTTGGGTGTGGGTGTGTGTAGAACCTAGTCGGGAACCAACTTTAAAACACAACAGCCTTCGAGAGTCACAGAACTCGGTTCAGCCCACCTCAATAGCCTGGTCAGAACTGGCCTACGCCATACGCAAACCCTTATGACAATGAAGCTGACGTGTACAGTGTAAGTGATAGTGGCTCTCCCTAACTGAAATGACAAAGGAACTGACTTCTCTAGAATGACAACCCAATGATTCCCCAATCCAGCCCTCTACCGTCGAGGAGCAGGTATTCCCTTCTAACTTCAATTGGCATCCAACTCAAGAGGAGGGGTGAAGAAGAGAATGGATGGTAGCCAGTGTAGCTACCTATCCGGGGATGCATGACCAGTGTAGTCAAGTCATATAGCTGCAGGCTCACATGGTATAATTCTGATGCTCAAGCTTGCTTATTTTCTATACAACATATATACATACCCCGGCAGGCACTTTTATTTTTATTTACAAGCATGTCCATTTTTTTGGAGTTTTTGTTTCAACATACTATTTACTGCAGCATTTACATAAGGAGTTTTTCCTCTTGAGCCAGAATACTATCCCTCTTTTGAAGCTTTATTGCAACTCACACTCTCTTGTCATTCGACTTCATTGAAACTGGACCAGGTTGGGATGCACTTCCCTCCCTAGACGAGGATAAATGTTTCCACTCGTGTGCGTCTCAGACTGGCAAATCCAACCCCCTCACCACTCCAACTGAGTTGAGCCAAGTGAAAGGTGCAAGTGTCCAAGTTAGGTCACGACCGACAAGAGTCATGCATGTGTCTCGAAAAGTTCTAGTTAGTCAGTTGACGTGACTTGAACCCAACCCTGATTTCTCGAAGAATTAAGTCTGAATAGAGCTGAAGTACCTTAAACCTAGTTCCCATAAGGTTCCAGTGCAGTTAGGTGCGGTAAGGTCCAACCCAGCTCCAATTTTAGACTTTATTGGACTGGTTCAATAATCAAGCTCACTCAAAAAGAATATGAATGATAAGCACATGCTATGCAAAATGCAGAAAATATTTTTGTGATGTAATTTTCAAGCTTTTGAACTTTTTATGGATTTTTGAAAAGATGATGCATATGCATTTTTTGTATTTTTCAAAAGATTTTTCAAATGTTTTTGGATTTTAATTTTGCAAATATTTCTGGGATTTTTGAAAAACAAAAATATTTTGGCTGAAAACTAGGTTAAAATATTTACACGGTGTGCTTCTTAGATTTACAAGAAGTGGATTTTAAGAATTTATAGGGTAAGTGGTCAATTTTATACATATGTATATAGTGAATTTTAGGTTTGATGTCCGTATTCCTCAAACTTATTTGACACAGGCTTTTCAAACAATTTTGAAGAATTATTTTGCAAAGGTTTTCCAAACAGTACGTATAGATTTGTCAAAATAATTTTACAACCATTTTTCAAACCATTTGCAAAGCATCTTTCAAAATTTTTTTATTTCACACCAAGAAAATAAATTTTATAAACAAAAATGCTTTTACAAAGGTTGAAAACGTTTTCCAAATAGTTTTCAAAAGATTTTCACAAAGATTTTCAAACTATTATTCAAACATTTTGCAAAAGACATTTTCACCTGATTTATTAATCAGTAGATACAAAAAGAATTTGAAGAATAATCACATCTTTTTATTAAGGTTTTTAATGAGTTTTAAAGAATTGTTAGCCATATCATTAAGAAAATACGAAAGTACGAGTTATGGCTAAAGTATATACGTAGTATATACGACCCCCCTATACTTAGCTTGAGCTATGTCCTCATAGATCAGAGAGAAAAAGAGAAGACATAACTCGTACTAAGTATAGAAAAATCTAAGCAATAAATAAATAAAGATATGAACGAATGAACAAAAGAATGAGAAGTTGATCGTCCCCCCTATACTTAGGATCAAATAATCCTAAGTATAGCATAATGTACACTACGCAGGGAGGGTCAAGGGGGGGAATGAACAGATCGTACTCAGATTGTCTCCCCCTATACTCAGGGTAAGATACTCCTAAGTATAGACAAGAAGAGGAGACAATGGAGACGATCAAAGAATAAAAGAACTCGAGGTGCACACCCCCCTATACTTAGGACAAAGTGAGTCCTAAGTATAGAAGACTGACAAAAAGGGGCAGTATCTTTTGATACAAAAAGAAGAAAAGAAGAAAATCAGATAAACAGTTTTTGAGGCGCAGCGTCTGGATCTTTTGATGCTGTCAACGTTGTGGATATGTTATCTAGGTGCAGAAGCTGGATGGAGTCGACAATGGCCAAGAATGTATCTGGTTCGAGGTAAGGCTTCAGGAGTTGACCGTTGACGACGAATGATTGTGTGTCAGGAGACAATTGTGATATGGCAATACTTCCATTGTCACACACTTCATGAACTCGGAATGGCCCTGTCCACTTACTCTTTAATTTGCCCGGGAAGATCCTCAACTTTGCATCAAATAACCACACCTTCTGTCCAACTTCAAAGGTCTTTCGTCTGATGTGCCGGTCATGCCAGCGTTTCACCTTGTCCTTGTACTTCAATGTGTTATCGTATGCATAGTCTCGGAACTCCAGGAGTTTGTTCAGATCATCCTTTCTTTTCTAACCACTTTTTCGTGAGTCCAAATTGCACATGTTAATTGCCCATAAAGACTTGTGAATTAATTCGACGGGCAGATGGCACGGCTTCCCATATACAAGACGATAGGGCGACATGCCCAAGGGAGACTTGTAGGCAGTTATGTAAGCCCAGAGAACTGAGTCCAAGAGTTGAAACTAGTTCTTTATGTCCGACCGTACAAGTTTCTGCAAGATCGTCTTAATTTCTCTGTTCGACAGTTCGGCCATGCCATTGTCTGAGGATGGTAAGGAGATGCGACCCGATGGTCGATGCCATACTCCTTCGTCAGTTTCTTGACCTCTTTCTTAATGAAATGGCTACCCCCATCTGATATGAGAACCTTCGGAATCCCGAACCGCACACTGATATTATCTTTCAAGAATCGGCACACTGTCTGACTGTTAGCGGCTCGAGCGGGAATAGCTTCAACCCAACGACTCACATAATCGACGGCAAGAAGGATGTGCTCAAAACCTTGACTGTTAGGGAAAGGTCCCATGAAGTCAATGCCCCATGCATCGAAAATATCTGCTATCTGAATGATTTCTAGGGGCATCGAATCTTTTACAGTGAGTGTACCCTTCAATCTCTAACAGTCAATGCATCGTTTGACAAATTCTGCTGCATCCTTGAATAATGTGGGACACCAGAAGCCGCACTAAAGTACTTTGGCTGACGTACGGTCTCCAGAGTGATGTCCACCAGATTTGAGCGAGTGACAATGCTCGAGGACACTATAATACTCCTCCTGAGAGATGCACCTACGCCAAATGCAATCTACTCCTTCCCTGAATAAAAGAGGATCCTCCCATTGATAGAAACGGATGGTCGACATAAATTTATTCTTTTGATTCTTCGTCCAATCCGATGGTATTACCCCTGAGGCTAGGTAATTAACTATATCAGCATACCAAGGAAGAGAATCCACTGCTAAGATTGATTCATCAGGAATGGTTTCTGTGATGGGTGCATTGTTTAGAGGAGGCCCATGCTGTTCAATTCTGGAGAAATGGTCTTCTACCACATTCTGAACTCCAGGCTTGTCCTTAATTTCCAAGTCAAATTCCTAGAGGAGAAGGATCCATCGAATCAGTCTCGGCTTGGCATCCTTCTTCTGCTGTAGGTACCAGATAGCAGAGTGGTCTGTAAAAATGGTGACTTTTGATCCAAGCAAATAGGATCTGAACTTCTCGAGGGTGAAAACCACGGCCAGCAACTCTTTCTCTGTCACAGTGTAATTTCTTTACGCGTCATCTAATGTTTTGCTGGCATAGTGAATGGCATAGGGCGCCTTTTCTTTCCTCTGTCCAAGAACAGCCCCGACTGCAAAGTGTGACGCATCAGTCATGATCTCAAAGGGAAGAGACCAGTCCGGTGGCTGTAGGATTGGAGCCTGAGTGATAAGCTCCTTCAGCTGATTGAAAGCAAGGAGAACATGTTAATCGACATTAAACTCTGTTTCCTTGCATAAAAGTTCTGTCAAAGGTCGGGCGATGTGGCTAAAGTCCTTGATGAATCGTCTGTAAAATCCCACATGCCCAAGGAATGACCTTATATTCTTCACTGACTGAGATGGTTCTAAATTGGCGATAACATCCACCTTTGCCGGGTCGACTTCCATGCCCCGTTTGGAAACGACATGACCCAGCACAATGCCTTCGGTGACCATGAAGTGGCTATTTTCCCATGAGAGTACCAAATTGACTTCACGACATTTCTGAAGCACTCTATCTAGGTGCTTAAGACAAGAATCAAAACTATCACCATAGACAAAGAAGTCGTCCATGAACACCTCAAGAAAACTGCCTACCATCTTGGCGAAAATTGCTAGCATGCATCTTTGAAATGTTGCAGGTGCATTACATAATCCAAAGGGCATCCTCTTCAAGGCATAGGTGCCGAACGGGCAAGTGAAGGTAGTCTTCTCTTGATCTTCTGGAGCGATTGCCACTTGGTTGTACCCGGAATACCCATCCAAAAAGCAAAAGAACTCCTTGCCTGCTAGTCTTTCTAGAACTTGATCAATGAATGTCTAGGGGAAGTGGTCCTTCTTAGTCACTGCATTAAGCCGGCGGTAGTCAACACACACCCGCCAGGATGTTGGTACCCGAGTGGATATTTCCTCTCCTTTGTCATTGGTAACCACGATAAGCCCGGATTTCTTTGGAACTACATGCAGTGGGCTTACCCATTTTGAATCGGAGATGGGATAGATGAAGCCTGCGTCCCACCATTTCGTTATTTCTTTCATGACGACGTCCCGGAGGTTTGGATTCAGCCTTCTTTGGAATTCACGGGACATCTTGGCATCTTCTTCCAGACAGATGTGGTGTGAACATAATGCTGGATTTATCCCACAGAGATCTGATACGCACCAACCAAGTGCATTGCGGTTCCTTTCTAGAACCTCGAGAAGGCGAGATTCCTGACCCAGATTTAGCCTGCTGCTGATGATGACGAGATACATGTGTTCTTCACCCGCAAGGAAAGCATACTTCAGGCCTGCAGGAAGTGGCTTGAGTTCTGGTTTTGATCTGTCCATCTTGTTGGTCACTTCAGACACTATACTGGTGGTAGGATGTACTTATTTGATGGATCTACCATCCTCAGTATTCTGTTGAGACCCTGGTGAGGTGCCGAACTGTTCTGCACTAGGCTCATTGTGTTTGGTCTGGAGTGAATTCTCGAAATCACCTAATTGTTCCAGCATCAAAGAATCTGTCTCCCAAGAATCATCGGAGCATAGGCCAACTGTGCTTTCCAAGTCCTCGAGAGTGAGGATTTCTTGGGTCCATGAATCATTCAATGAGAATAATGAGTCTCTGATTTCTGCAATAAAGACACAGTCTTCCTCTGATACTGCATGGCTCTCATCAGTCGTGGCATTTGGCTTTTTGATCATGTCTATAGTGATATGCTTGTTGTTTGAGCTGAAAGTGATCTTGTCGGACCCGTAATCAACCACAGCACCTGATGTACGTAAGAATGGTCGGCCGAGGATGATAGGGGTCTGGAGTAAGGGTGCGGGTGAGTCCATATCAAGGACTACAAAATCAACAGGGAAATGCATCTCCCGCACCTTCACTACAACGTCTTCCAACAGACCTCTGGTCGCTTAATGGATCGGTCAGCGAACTGAAGGATCATTCGTGTCTGCTTGAGCGGACCCAGCCCAAATTCTTGCGTTATTGATGCTGGTAAAAGTTTGATGGAAGATCCGTTGTCAAGGAGAGAGCACTCAAAGACCTGATCGAAGATCTCACAACTGATAAGAGGTGCTCCATTGTCTTGCTTTTTCTGTGGGAGGTTACTGATGGCTGCTACCGTGGTCAAGGTGAGGGCGTGCTTCTCAACTTGTTGGCGTCTGTTCTTTCTGGCTGGGCAATGCTTGCTGGTACATACCTCTTTCAGATCTTTCTTAACAGCTGGCATGTACTCCACGGCCTTCAGTAAGGGAATCTCAACAGCTAAGTTGTCTATTATTTCCACAACTCCAGGATCAGACAATGCACTTTTTCTTTTTGCAATTTTTTTGGATTTTTCAATTGCATTAGGAAAAGGAATATTTACATCGCTGGAAAGCAAAATAGAGTTCTTGTTTATATCAGAATTATCGCCCACACATTATTGTACATCCGGACTACAAAAAGGAGTACAAACTAGATCCTGACATGCTGGTGTTGATGGGCGAGCAAAAAGTAGGGCATCTGCTCCGTCGGCTGGCGAGGGATCGGTTGCTGCTGGCGGCTCCTCCGAGGCTGGCGCGGCTTTGCTTCGGCTGCAAACTTCTTTTTGTTGTTTTTTATTTTTCAGATGTTTTTGTATTTTTGACTGAGGGTGCTGGTGTTGCATGACTGCTGGAATGGCTTCTCCTTCTTCCTCCTCCTCACCCGCCCCTATAGCTGGCACGGCTGATGCAGAAGATGACGATCCACCTGGTTCTTTATTCTCCCCATTCGTGATAGCAGGTGGAGGCAAAGCCCTACCGCTCCTGAGAGTGACAGCATTAGAACAAACAATATTATCACTTTCTGACTCTACAGATGCAGACAGGACATCACATTCTACCTGCTCTTTCTTTTTAAAGCTATTGGGAGTGGCTTCGACCTGAGCTGGGATGGTGGTCTTGGTGGCAGTCAGCTCGTCGAGCCTCTTGGTCATATCTGTTAGCCCTTTGACGAGTTGGGCCAAGAAATCCATGGTTGGGTTCACAGGAGTTGCCTCTAAAGATTCAGCGTGCAGACCACGCTGCTGCTGCATATGCTGGTGCTGAGGCTATTGTTGGTGATGCTGGGGTGGTGCAGGAAGCTGAAATTGCTAGTATGAGGGAGGAGGATACTTCTGGTATGGCTGAGGTGGAGCGGACGCATACTGATGGAAAGATTGTGGTTGACGGTACTGCGGCTGCTGATAAGGCTGATTCTGCCTCCATTGATTTGCATATGGGAGAGGCTGATGGTACTGTGGCGGCGGCTGTGAGGACTGCCCATACTGACTACCCTGAGGTTGGTGATATTGTCGGTTGGCTGGTGGCTGACCCTGAGGTTGTCCCATAGGACGGGTCGGTTGTGATTCATTGCTCCATACCCCGTTGACTTCTTGAATCAGGGGTGGTGGTGGGAAGATTGGATCGGATCCTGCTGCAAAGTCTGGTTGGTACACAACCATCTGCTACTGCGGCTGGCCCTGGTCGGGCGCCTGCACGTAGTACACGTGCTGGACTGCCGGTGGCTGCTGGCTTGGTTGAGGTTGTTGTGGCAATGGTAGGTCGTCTTTCTTCTCAGCTGAAGCCTCTGATGGTACTGCCGACTGGACAGAGTTGATGATGCCCACTATCAGTTCTAACTGTTTGGTGATCTGATCTAGCTTATCAAGGTTTTAAGTCCTATTTTCGATCACAGCAAGTTTTTCAAGGTCTTGTGATCGCTTTTCAATGATATCAACCTTCGAGAGATAGCCCCCGATGATACTAAGGTTGGAGCTCTCATCTCTCTCCGCCTCACGGGACGCTGCCATGTGTACTTGTTTCTAGAGGATCTGGGGTTGCTTTTGGTATGCCTTTGATGAAGAGAGGGCGGCCTCTCCTTCGGCCATTTCTTTGAATATCTGCCAAACTACATCTTCATCCTTGTTGAAGTGTGAACCCCCACAGGCTGCGTCAACGAGCCTTTGTCTCACAATGTTCAGGCCCCCAAAGAAATGTTGGACCAAACTGGTCTTTGGGATCTCGTGATGAGGGCATTTCTCCTGCAGATCGGTAAACCTCTCCCATGCTTCATGTATGGATTCGTGGGCTCCTTGGGAGAAGTTGTTGATCCGTGCTCGCATCTGGTTGAGCCGACCAAGAGGGTAAAATTTATGCAAGAATGATGACTTCAATTCCTCCCAGGTTGTCACAACCTTCCCCAGATGGTTGACCCAATAAAGGTCCTTGTCTTGCAGGCGGAAGGGGAATGCCATCATTTTGACTATGTCCAAAGGGACATTGGGCTAGTGAGTAATGCGGCAGATGCGTGAAAACTGTTGCAGGTGGATGTACAGTTCTTCATTGGTGTTTCCATGGAAAGCAGGAAGAAGAGCGAGGAACTGGGGCTTCAGCTCAAAGTGAGCATGCACCGGTGGAATGAGGATCCACTCGGTCATCTGGTTGTCTCCAGGGTTATAAGTCTCCTTCAATGTAGGTTTGGGTCTCCCATGTCCTGGCTCTCCCTCATCATCTAAAGGGATATCACCCCCTCGGCCTCTGCCTCCTCCTCCCTCGTGTCAATTCATTACATCATTCAGCATATCCTAAAAAGCGGTTTGTGTTAGGGCTTGCTCTGTCAGCTGCTGCTGGATGGCCTGAATAGATGCCAACAGTTGTGCATTAACTTGGTTCTGGTCGGGCATCTGTCCTTCTGGTTGGGGCGGCTGCTGACCCTTGCCCTTTCCTTGAGGAGCCATGTCAGGGTCTGAGTCAGAAGAAATGAATTCCGGAGTAGAAGCCAGGGCTCGGTCTGCCTTTTATCTACAGAATGCGAGAATCCGGATCAGACCACTTGCAATATTGTTCAGTTGTCATGATGATTCTGGAATCAAGGTCAATCCCAGAATGTCGTGAATGGAAAAGGATATGGAGTGTGATCGACTTCCATTCACGACGGTGAAGGTGGTACAAAAGTAATCCTGATTTATTGGGTGGTCAAAAGGAGGGTAGAAGACGAGGTGTCTGGAGATCGATCCGCAAAGTCCGGATCGGGTTCTCGGGAATCACCTCGAATTTATTAGCGAAGTCGAGTCCATGGAATCGATGTGGGTGTCGGCAGGGTCCAGACGAAAACCATCCATGGATCGAATTCGCAAAGCAAGAGAGGATTGTATGTTGGAGGAAGGATACGATGGTCAACGAGGAGTAAAAAGGAGTGCAAAACAGTAGAAAGGCTCAAACTGAGCGGGGGTCAAAGGAGAATATTACAACAAAATTTGTGCAAAGGCATGGGACTTGATCTTTGAACCTTAATCTAGATCCATACAAACACAATACAAAATTGGGTTCACCAACTCACGTCATGTGAAGCCGTAAAGGTTCAGCTACTTATTATCTTGTCAATTTTAGAGTTTTTATTTCAGGCATATCTTTTAACAAGTCCTTAGCACGCTACCCCTATAGGAGAGAGAGTACTGCCAGAAAAGTATCCTGTACTTGTCCTCCTCCTTTGTAACCTGTAGTCTGTACTTTTTGAGGTCCTTGTAACCCTTTCTGGAACCCTACTCAGCCAAAGAAATAGAGAGAGGAAGCCAATAGGAGAAACCGATACTTCGGTTCTCGCTCGCAATGGAATCACCTGTAAGCGTGCAAGAACCTACTCAGACGCAAGACGATGAGACAAACACCCCCGTGAAGACGTGGCCTATGCTCGATACTTCGGACAAGGTTGATGCTCAACACAACAGAGAGGCATCACTGGCGACCAAGCCCTACTCGCCCACGTACGATAGAAGTGCCAATACTTCGGAAATCTAGGCGATACACAAGGCAGTTGCAGACTGGGATTTTGGCTCTATTCCTTATGGGACGTGCCTCGCTCAAGGGAGTGGGGTTTTGGTCCCCCTCCAAAGGTACCTGAAAACAATGAGAGCTTTATGAACCCAGTACAATGATAGTCCATTATGAATTTTAATTAAGGTAAAAGTTTATTTAGCAGTCCCCTTGTTTTAGTTTTTTGGGGTATTCACTTTTTTTCAGTCTGTTTCATATCAACGCCTAACGTTTTTGTAGATTTTCATTTATGTCCTAGGTGCTCAAAATCAGAGGGAGATAGCGGAAAAGCCGTGCAAGTTGGTTCTATGATGGAAATCTCACCATTGAACTGAATGATGCATGCTGAGTTAGAAGACTTACAGTGCATCCCAGCTCTCTCCATGTGGTATGCAAAACAGAATTTTTAAACCTATCTATATGACGGTGTGCAAGCGACAAAATCGTCCTAAACAGTAGCTGTTATTAATCATGAAGAACCATATGTTGGTTGTTTAAAATCTAACCCTGGAGTCCGATCATGGAAACGTCTCGGTGCCGGCCACAACAGGTCCTGCCAGCGCTGTACGACGTCTCTCACGGCACATGGGTCTGACTCTAAACAACTAACATTTATTATATTTGACTAGATCCATACGTAATAGACTATAGGAACATGCATTCTTATTAAGGTGTGGACCTAGCTACCAAGTCAAGAAACCTAAGTCTAGGGGCTCCATGCACACAAAACATAGTAAAGAAAAGGCGGAAAGCTCAAAACTGCAGGAAACAAAGAAAACAAGGCCGGAAAACACGAAAAACCGTGACGAGGCCCCCAGGTGAACAGACACCCGGGCACTAGACCTCGTTGTGAAGAATAGAGTCCAAGTTATATTACATGCCAAAATTGTCTCTCTCTCTCTCTCACACAATGAATTACAAAATTGATCCTAATTACTTCAAGACCTAGCTAATTCACATCCCTCTGCATCCTTGGTGCTCTCTCCAGCTGGTCATGAAGTGAAAACCAACCTCCTCCAAGCTTGGCTGCCTTGGCCTCCTAAGAAACCATCCTCGCATGGCGGGCCCTCGCAACAAGGTCACAAAGAGATATAATTAGTATAAGCTCAATCAATGAAATGAAGAATCAAGTAAGTAATCAAAATGAATGAATGTATATGTCACTAATCAAAGAATTATGTATAATTAAGCAATTTCAAATAAATAACTAATCACAGAATAAATGATGAATAAATGAATTTTTATGCAAGAATGACAGGGTATAATAGGCTACGCTCATTGCTCCCCGGCAACGGCGCCATCTGATAACGTGAGAGAATTGAGGGTCATAAATCTCACAAGGCAAGAGATCCAGTCGCTGAATTGACCACTCAAAATCCTCGGTTGATCAGAAATTAACCCACATTACAGAATAAGTCAATTAAGTCCCAAAACTATGAATTAACATTTATTAACTCTACCATAGAATGCATAGTGTATAAGCATGTAGAGGTCGAACCATAGAGAGCAATAAAAGTTGGGTAGCCTACGGTGTTCATGTACATCCAGGTCATTCTTGAATGAATCCTATTTTCGTGGGTTTTTGGGGTTATATATCTTTTTTTATTTTTTATAATTTTTATTTTTATTTTTATATTTTATAATTTTTTTCTTTTTTTATATTTTAGTTATATAATATAGATCTATTTATATATAGAGATATATAAAAGAAGAGAGAGAGAGAGAGAAAATAGAATATATGGATACATACATATATATATGTTTACTCAATATATACAAAATATAACATTTTTAGGTTTTCTATTTTTCTAATTTTTTTGGGTTATTTTTCTGGGATTTTACTAATTTTTTGTGTATTTTTAAATCCAAAAAATGCCCCTGATATGGAACTAATTAACTAGGCCGAACATCATTTGGGTTTTAAAATATAGGATAAGCCTCAAAACTTCCCAAATTAATCTTAATACATAAATAATAACATAAAGATAATTAAAGCATGGGAAAATATATTTTTGGAATTTTTGTTGCATTGTTATATTTTTTGTTTAATTTTGGAGTTTTCTAATTTTTTTTATTTTTCTTTTTCTTGTTTTTAGGGTTTTTTGCTTTTTGGACTCAATAAATACATGAATATATCATATATAATTTTTTTGTAATTTTTCATTTAAACAGTGCAAAAATAGCTCCTTTTCATTTTTTAATAAATGGGTAAAATGCTCAAAAACGTCAAACAAAAATACAACCTACATCTACAAGGTACAAGTCATTTAACCTAATTTTTGTGAATTTTTAGGAGCTAGCTAGGCATCTTTAATAAATACATGAAGCAAGTAAAATAATTCAGCCTAGCAGGGGCATAATTGCAATTAAAAATAAATCCAGGGGGCACTGTGCAAATACACCAACTGAAATAAACATTTGTTTAATGTTTTGAACTATTTAATAATTACAAAAGTCGCCAGGGGTTCAATGCAATTTTTACATGCCTCACGTGAGACTGTACGTGAGGCGCGGAAGGACCAAAATGTAATAACGAGAAATGTGGGGGCCCTTTTGCAAAATTTACAAATTATTTACAACGTTATATTTAATTTACAAGATTAAATATTAAATACAAAAAATGCGAGAGGGCTAAGTGTAAATTACCCCCATATGCTTGCTGAAGGACGGTGATCCGCGCGCCACTTATCCACGTCATGGGCTCTCGAAGCCTGATACCGCTTCGGCGATCGACGGTTGGGATTGCATCTGAGCTTCAATCGAATGGCCGAAGCAAGCTGTGAACGGACGGACACGATCAGACCTGGGGCTGCCTCCTCCATCCGACGGTAACTGCTCTTCGCGAAGAACAGGGAACAATGGTTGGCTTCCCTGGCTTCGATTCTCGATTTCTCCTCCTCCAGACGATCTTTGATTATGGCAGTGGGCTCTACACGTCCGGCGAGGTGGTCCGCAGCGTCCGAGGCACTCCAGAAGGTCCAGGACCCCATAGATCGGTCCAGCGAGCTCGGAGAAGCAAGGGGGTCCTGGAACCATGCAGGTGATCGAATCGAGCCCTAGGGGGCTCGGTTTGGCTCTTGACCTGCACTAGAAAGACAAGGGGCTCGAGGGGGTCTCCCTCGACCGGGAGTTGCATCTTCAGAGGTGAAAGTGAATGTGGGTGGCGAGGTCCGGTGAAGTGGAGGAGCTTGGACCTCGATTCACAGAGCTAGGGAAACTCTGGGTGATCCGATCCGGGGGTTAGTTGTAGAACGTGAAAGGGAAGGAAATGGTCGACCAGGGAGCAGGACCTCCAGCGAGCGGCGGCCGTGGGTGCTTCCCTCAACTCCTCCGACCGGCTGAAGCTTCCAGGAGAAACCCCCCTGTCACGAGGATCCTCTAGAGACTGGAAACGAGGGTAGAAGACGACCAACGGGAGACCAAAATGGAGAAGGAGGTCGAGGGATTTATTTATAGACATGGAGACACACCCTTATTGACCGAGGTGCCACGAAGAATCGGCAGGTCAGATGATTGATCTGGTTGGTGACGTGGGTGTACAATGATCGGGGAATATTTTTCAAGAAGGCGGCGATGTCAGGAGATGGACGAGTCGAGCGGGAATAAAGGGAGAAGACGGGCGGAAAAGACCAGCCATGTCTACTCAGCCGCCTGGGGGTCGAGTTGACCAGGTGGTCAACAATCGCAGGACTGCGATTGGTCCACGTCAACACGATATTGACTGATTATTTTAACCTAATAAATGATTTAATTAAATTTTATTTATAAAATAAAAAATGTTTATTAATTGATGTAGTATTTATTTATGATTTTTATTTAATTTTTTGATGTATTTTATTATGAATTTATTTTAATAATGTATTTATAAGTATATTTATATAGGGGGCAGGGAGCCTGCACCCCGTGGTGTAGGTAACTCCCTGCAACCGACCTATTTTTTCGTTTTTTTTTTGCACTTTTTTTGATTGAAAACTTGGGGGGGGATTTACATAATATGTTGAGTAGAATATGTGTTTCAAGTTTCATGCAAAACAAACATTCCTAACATGTTCATCTAGAAGAGGCCATTTTCAGCAATTCTGAAACCGTTAAAATGTGGTAGACTTGATGGAGATGATAGGAGTCTCAAATTAAGTTGAATTTTGAATGAAATCATGGTGATATATGGTAATCTAATTCCCCTAAAGTTTCATTTCAGAAAATCAAAAAATGATGAAAAAATAGGCCCGATTGTAGGTAGTTACCTGCACCCGCCGTTGGAGGTTCCTTTTTCCCATTTATATATATTTATTTTTATTTTGTATATTTTTATTTTCTTATTTTTTTTATTATTTTATATAATTATAACTTATTTTTTAAGTGTAGATATATTTTTATTTAATTTTTATGAGTTTATTTGCATATTTAAATAAATAGGTAGATATACTATGTAGGCTTACTTATAGGTATTTTATCTATATTTTATATACATTTTATTTATTTAATGAATTTTATTGGGTTTTATTTTGGATTTAAATTTTTAATATATTATAGATAATATTTAAAAATATAGATGAATAAAGAATAAAAGAATGAGATCCCCCTTTCATTTATGTACATCCATAACATTGGTATTTTGCCTATGTGTTCCATAGATTATTTTATTTTACAAATTCTTTTTGGTTTTATTCTAATTTCACTATGTACATGTATTATGTATATTATTTGCAAAATTTTAAAAATATAAATTTATAAAAATAAGGAATAATGAATATAATGAATATTTTAATTGGGCAGATTGTACAATGAAGGCCAAAAACCTAACTTTCACAGATGAACTCCAAAAGCTATGAAACCAATTTTATTAAATAGTTATTGAGAGGCTATATACAATTAAAGGTGATTTTCGTAGGTTTTGAGTTTTTATTTGCAAGATATGGGTCGGTGAAGTTGAGATTCTGGCTTTTTATTCTGTGTATAAAATGTACACTGTTTATTATTTTTGTATAAACTCAATTTTGTATTTTTATTCACATTATTATCTACAACGTTCATGTACAAAATATTTTTATTTAATGAATAAATAATTAGATACAAAATAGGTGTCAAAATGCATAAATGAATGGATAAATAAATGAGGAATTTATTGTATTATTGGCCCCTATCTCCCCCTACTTTATTCCTTGTCGACCAACTCCATTCTAGACTTGTCTCGAGGTTCGGGTCATAAAATATTTGCAATATTTTATTCCTTTTTCTTTTCTTCTCTTTATTCTATAATTTCGGCATTTAAAAATCTTATTTTATGTACAATAAATACAATAAATAATAGATGCTAGTATGAACAAATTGATGCCATTTACATGCATTTGTTGGGGTTTTTAAGGCCAAAATGATAGAATAAAGGTGATGAAATGGGGATTCATCACCTAATTTTTCTTGCATGCCTTCCTTAATTAAAAATCACAAAAAAAATGCAAAATTAAAAATTAATAAAAATATGCATCTTCTTGTTTGATCCCGACTACTTCGTATGTTTACTCGTGCTCCTTGAGTTCGACCCTGATCGCTATACAATGTTAAAATAAATAGCGGAGACCACTAACATTGTTTTGAGTGCTTGATTCTGTTGATTGTGTGGTTCTCTAATTTTTTCTTGTTGATCACGACTAATTGATTGGGGTTGCAACGACCTTGGAATTTACTTGATACTTTACCCTAGTTGATCGGTCAGTCATCAGGCAACCATGTTGGCTGCCCCCATGGGGCAACCCCATACAACCCATATATATATATATATATATATATATATATATATATATATATAGAGAGAGAGAGAGAGAGAGAGAGAGAGAGAAAGTAAGTTGGGGTTGCTCCTTGGGAGGAGCCAACGGGCTGCTCCCACCCCCATTTTCCCCCCATTTTTATTTTTTTGGAAAATAAACTTATGTATATTCATCAATATATCCCTCTAATATTCCATTAAAATTTTATCAGAAACAGAAACCCTATGCCCTCCATCCAGAACAAGTCGATTACAGCAATTCTAAGACTGTTAAAATTACCAGTTCTGGATGAAGGGTATAGGAGCCTCTATTTCTGAAGAAAATTCTATTGGAATGTTAGAGGGATATAGTGATGAATATATTTTTTATAATTTCCAAGGGAGCAGTCCCATTTTACTCATGTGTGTGTGTGCGCGCAATAGGGCTACCCCAAACATGGTTGTCCCTGCCTCATTTTCATATTTTTTTGCAAAATATGACCATGTATATTTATCTGCATATCCCTCTAATGAACCTCGTATTCATCATGCTAAAAGTCGTTAATTAATCCACTAGCTTAATCAAACCAATAAAATCTACCAATAATTCCTCTTTTTGATACTGTATTATATTGTGTATAATTAACCTTAATTAATAGTACTTAATTATCTTTATTTTCTTTGTATTTATTTTCCCATCAAAAATCCTTAAAAATTAGGTAGAGTAACTATCCATAACTCCCTAACCCTTAAAAAGGTTAAAAATACAAAAACAACTCAAAAGATAAAAATCGATGTTTTTACCCTCTTAAAAATACCCCCCAAAAAATATTTTTTGTACAAATGACCTCTTTTGACATTTTGTCTAACATGAAACTTGTAGATCTCATTGAGACGAACAACTTTCATGTTTTGACTTTTTCCTAATTTTGCTTCTAACTATTTCTTTTGTATTTATATTTATTTTCATTTTTCTAATTTTCTGATTGGGCCACGTGGCGCCTTCTGGCCGCCCACGTGGCCCGTCCCTCTTCCGCCACCTGGCGTTCTCCTAAACCGTCGATTTCCTTGCCGCCTGCCTCCATCTTCACCGTTCATCCTTCACTCAATTCCCAACCGTCTAATCGGACATCAGATCTTAATCCTTGCCGCCCCCTAGCGCCTCATCCACAGTCATTAGATTCCACCCCCTATCCCACAGTTCTCCACGTGCCACGTCGCCCCTTTTCCATTGCCGCTCGATCGCTCCTCATACTACACTTCTCACTACGCCACGTATCCCCCCAGTCCCCACCGTAGGATAAAACGCCATGTCACATCCTAGCCATCCGCTACTGCCTAACTCTCCGCCGCTGGATTAGATCTTTGATCTGATCCCATCCCTCTACCAGCGCCCTTTTCCTGACCGTTGGATCACATGATCCAACGGTCCGAACATCATCGTCTACCTCTAAAATCCCTCCCTCTTCGTCCGTTACGCCTCACCACGTCTCCTTCCCCTTCCATTTCCTACCAACCCCTCCGGCCTGTTATCCCTCTCGTAACACCACCATTATGTCGGTCGTTCTCCCGCCATCTTTACGCGCCTCACCAACCTCGCCTCTTCACTCCGCAATCACTCCCCCAGTCGTTCAAACTTCTCCAGCCACCACATAATAGATGGGCCTCCACCTATAAAACCCTTCCTCCGCCACACTTCACCGCATCCACCACTTCACTGGGGCTCGCCCTAGCTTCCTCTGCCCTCCGGTCACAGTGGAGGGCGGCCTTGTCGAGGTGATAATGAACACACCACCCAGGTGTGATCCATGGTCTTCCCGGCCATGTCGCGGCACCTTCGGTGTCCGCTGAGCTCGCTGGATTGGTTGCCCAGCTAGGCGACGACCTGATGACCTTCTAGGACCTCAGCCCAAGCAACCTCCTCTGTCGGTTCCTCTCCGACCTCCAGGTCATCTCCTCTACCTTTTATTACTTTTTCTCCTAATTATCGCACCACCTCCATTCACTCCCACCCTCCATTGATCATCTGACCATCTCTGCCAGTTCACCCTCATCCTCGCCCCACATTCTCCTTCCTCCAGAACCCTACCGCGTTCCGACCCACTCCTTCATCGTCACGGTAGAGGATTCCCAAGGGCCACCGCATTCTCCGTCACCGCAGGCCCTCCACCCATTTCCATCTCACCCATAGCACTTGCACATACAATACACATGCTTCGGCTATGCTTAACATTGCAGGTATCTTCAATGACCAGAGCTTGCGCCTCCACGCCAGTCTCGTGCAACCACTCCGATTACCTGCCTCCTCCTTGTCATTTCAGACGTTGTCGGAGCTTCACCTAGACTCCACGAGCTTTGCTAGGGGCTCAGCCAGATTCTTCGACCATCAGGCAGTCCGCTAGAGCACGGTGGTGCTCCGGCGAGCCCGCCGGAGCCCCGCCTCCTCCAATGGCCTGCGGCGAAGAAGACACTACAGGTGTCGTCCGATCATCTGGATCGGACGGCCATGATGAAGACACGTGGATGCCCAAGCATCAATCCGATCCAGCAGCCTCAGGTCCACCGAGCCAAGACTCGAGCCACCATCTTGTGCCACGTCAGACCGAACCTGCGAGGCTCCCGAGCCTAGGCTCCTTACGTGCACTGCAAGTGAGGGCCTGGGTAATTTACATGAAAGACCAAGAAGCTTCTGATATTTGCATATTGGTCCCTAGGCACGTGCCTCACATGAGTGCCTGGGTACCTCGCAACTTCTAGAATTTGCAGAAATGCCCTGTGCACATGGAAAAATTACATCAAGGCCCTGCTGGTTTTTGAAAATTACATTTAGGTCCCTACATGGACCTAAATATAATATTTATCCTTTTATTTCTTGTATTGTATTTACAATTATGCCCCTGCATTGTTTTCTTCATAACTTGAGCATCATATATTTGAACTGCATGCTTTTAGTGTCATTTTGATCCATGTTTCTTCATTTATCTCATAGCATGTCTAATTTTCTCATCTGATATAATTTTAAAAGAAGCGATTTTTAATGTTAGATGATGACCTTGCTCTACTTGTCCTTGCTCTGATTTGATGACTTACTTTACTGTTGTACTCAAAATGACCCTGACTTCAATTCATCATCTATTGCACAATTTAAATGATCTTTTCAAGCGTTTTTGTAATCTTATATTCTGCATATAATTAATCGTTGTATTTCTCTCTCGTACCATTTTATAATTATATAAAAATCAACTAAAAAATGCATGCATCATTTTATTTCATTATAATTTTCATAATGCATCTTGTGCATCTGCATGAAGGCCTAAAGTTGAGAAATAATTCACACATGCTCCAACTGATCGATATTCAATAAATAGATAGAGTAGCTCGTGTCCCTGTGTTCGACCTTGGTACACTTGCCAAGTAAAAATATTCCACAATATTCAAAGATTGTGATTTTTGTTGAATCGTTTTTCGCCTCCTATACTACAATTATCGATTATTAAAGAGGTATATTCCGCAATCATCACCCTCCTATATGTCATTTGAATTTCATCAGAAACAGAGACTCACATACCCTCCATTTAGAATAAGTCGATTACAGAAATGTTTAGACCGTTAAAATTATATGTTCTAGATGGATGGCATAGGAATCTCCGTTTCTGACGAAATTCGAGTGACATATAGGAGGGATATATAGATGAACACACATGGTGATATTTTGAAAAAAGATCACGAAAATGGGGGTGGGGGCAACCCCATTTACACACACACGCACGCACACACGCATACGCACTTACATATATAATATTGAGTTAGTAAACAACTAAGTTAAACCCAAGGTAATGCATCGATCTCCGATAACCGCTGCATTTATTTGCCTTGACAACTTATTATAGGAGGGGATATATAGATGAATACACATGGTGATAATTTGAAAAAAAATTGCGCGAAAATGGGGGGGGGGCAGCCCCATTTTTCCCTATACACACACTCATACATATAATATTGAGTTAGTAAAAAACTAAGCTAAACCTAAGTTAATGCATTTGATCGATTTCCGAGAACTGCTACATCTATTTGCCTTGACAACTTAATTATAGGAGGGATATATATATGAAGATACATGGTGATATTTTGAAAAAAATAAAAAAATTTTGCATGAAATGGGGGGGGGGGGAGACCCATTTTTTCCTATACGCTTATTTACATATATAATATTGAGTTAGTAAACAACTAAGCTAAACCCAAGTTAATGCATTTGATCAATCTCTGATAACCGCTACATCTATTTGCATTGACAACTTAATTGGAATTGTAAATACAGTAAGTCTTAAAGTAGGTTTTATCCCATTAACAACTATATCTATAAGGTAGTTGATGAATCCACGATTCATTACCTTTATTCTTTTATTTTTAACTTCATTTCCGTAGTCAAACACATGTAAATACCCACTAATTTCATGTAATTATCATTTTGCATGCATTTGTTAATATGCATTTTTAATACTTTTGTATTCAAAATAAAAGAATAAAGAAGAAAAGAAAAATAAATAATGTGTTTATATAATAAATACATACTAACTCAAACCCTGAGAGAAGGTCAAGACTTAACCCGATCGATCAGGAACAAAGCAAGGGGAGATAGGGTCTTTCATTCAAAAATCCAAAAAAAATTGTACATAAATTTCCTATATATTTGTATAAATTTTACACTATTTTATTTATACATAAATCCTTTGGCCCTCAGTCCACCCGTCAACGTCAGGGCCGTCGACTGACGGCAATCAACACCTCCATCGAACGCCCTCCGGAACCGAGCCCAGCAGCACCCAACCGTGAGCGCCAGCACGCTCGACGGCCTTCCTCTCAAGGCTGCGTCGCTTCGAAACCCCTCCAGCCCAGCACATATCCCTGCGGTGTGCGCGGCCTCGCCGAGCTCGCCGTGCCGAGCTCCCCGCGCAACGCCACCCCACTTCGCAGCGACGGCGCCTAGCATCGCACCTCCTCTGACTGCCCCTTCCAGCCTCTCGCCGACGCCACCCCCGCGGCCTGGTCGAAGGCTCCTCCGCCGCCGCGCCTTCCGCCCGCGTGGGAGAAGGACGCCGACGCCACCCGCCGCCCTTTGGCTTGGAGAAGAAGGGCGGGCGGCGGCCAGCATTCCATCCCATTCTTAGAAGAAAAGCAACGGATTGAATCCTAGGGCTGTGTTTTTGAAATAAAAAAATCTTTTAGAAAATTATATCAAAGCTCTTGGACGTTATTCGATTTGCAAAGAAGTCCCTGCTCCAAATTGAAGGTCGCGTGCACTACACATGCTACTTGGATAATTTGCGGCTGAACCCCACCTTTCATTTTATTTATATTCAGTCCAAAAACTTTTGAATAGCAATATAGTCTCTAAATTTTAGACATAAACTTTGCATGCTCTTTTTGATGGAATAAATATTTTTCATGATCTAAAAATTTTCAAAAAAAAAACGGTGTATGTTCCTGTTATGTTCTTCTACATTGTTTAAAATTTTCATAGCATTTGTTGATGTTTGATCTATTTAAAAAATAAAAAGCAGTGTAATTTTTGTTTGCCTAAAATTAGAAAATTTATAAAAATTCAAAAATTAGCCTAAAAATTCCAAAAAAATGATTGTAGGTGTGTTTTGTTGTCTTTTAATTTCCGTCCAATTTTCTTGCATTACTCTGAATAAACTTCAAAGAAATGCGAAAAACGAAAAATCTTAAAAAAAGTTGTAGAAAATTCTAAAAAAAATTAAAAAAATCTGATCTTGGTCTCTGTTTGTAGATATTTAATTGAACTTTAGCTTAAAAATGATTTCTAGGAGTATTGGGCACTTAACGTATTTTTAAGTTGCAAAATACTCGTGGTTGTACATTGTTTCCCTTATTTTTCACTATTTGATTTTATAAAATCACAAAAACATCAGAAAAAGTTGAAAAATCTACTAAAAATATTATAGAACATATAAACTCAAAAACATTTTCTTTGTAATTTTTCGAGCATTTTTTAATATTCTGAAAAATATAAAAAGAGAAATGTGTGTGCATTTTTATTCCTTTGTGCTTGTTTTAAAAATTAAAATAAATAAAATAAGTAAAACCACTAAAAATTTAATTTCATAATTTGACTACATAGTTTTGAAATTATGCTCCTTGTGTTCGACCCTGGTCGCTATACCATGTAAATATAATAGCGAAACCGTTTACATTTACATTGATTGTTTGATTATCTTTTAAGTGGTTTAAAATACAAATTTTTCTCGTTGACCGATTCGCGTGGTTGAAAACAACGACAATTGTGATATTTTTACCATCTTAACCGCATCGGATATCGGTTCATCAACAGTTCTTCTGCAACTATAAGTTTTATTTATTGGCTGAATACTTTTATTATAATGTGTGTTGAAATGTAATGATGTCTTTTTTAAATCATTGCATACTTGGTACTTATTTGATTCACATTCACTCTTTAATCGATCTTGGATTCGTACGATGAATATTCAATCTGAACCCGTATCCAATTATGTAAGGATATGATTTTGTAAATAAATATCCAACTCATATACATATTCATATTCGATATAGTAAAAGTGATTATAGATACGAAAATAATCATATGCGATCTGTTTTCGATTTGTTTTCATCACAACATTCTAGCATTAGATAAACTTAGTTCAAGAATTCAGATCAAATCTAAAAGCCCGAGTATCACAATGTCACTTCTTAAAGTTTGAGCGTTACATTGAAATTGGTTATATACATCAAATAAAGATCTCGTTTAGATGCCGGATACCATTTCATTATCTTGAGATAAACAACATTCTTTTTAGGATAAACTATTGGTTATATGACGATTACATCTGATAGATTCTTTATTAATATTTTTATTTTTCAAACACAACCGAGTAGCTTATTTCTTATCTCACCTCACACGGTTTAAAAGCCTACTTTTTTTTTCTTCAGTTTTTCTCTATTAAGCAGCATGGAGGGAGCATTCTTTTTCAATAAACATGAATAGGAATTTTTCTTGGCAAAGAAGCAACCTGTTTCCTGATACGTATCATAGAGGTGATCATTTGCAGAGGAATGTAACCACCAGAGCTTTCGTCTGGGATGCCCTAAAAGCTAAACTAAGAGCATGAAATACTAATACGAGGTGGATTGAGGATGAAGGTTGTTGTGTTTGCCATGCATGGTATGGACTTCTGCCATGAACAACCACCCCTGCCCATCTTAGTATATGCATTTGACTTTCATGTGACCCTTGCCTGCCCTTTATTGGAGCACCTGCTAATGGCGGCCATGCAGATTCCCCACCCACCACCCACCTCCTCTCAGCTCCGGAAGGCTAAGCGACACCACCCCCAACTATTTATAGCCACCCTGCACCCTTTTATATTCCCCGTCACCTTCTGAACTCCTCCCAAGTCCCCACTGCAACAGGTGATAATGGCACCTTCACTGGCAACTACTCTTCTGTTCGTGCTGCTGTTTCTCTCCCTGGGTGGACGTGGTAATGTTCAAGGACAAACATTTGTAGACTATCGAGCTTAGATTAATTCTGGCCTTTCCTCACACTTCTCACTGCGTCTTTTGCAGGTTGCGATGCTACCTTTGAGGTGAACGTGCTTCTTTATTCTTGTTTGTAACCATGCATGGTTTCCTCTATTTCTTTTGTAATCTCTGTATGTTGGATTACAGAAAAACCTGGTGCGTTGCGAATCCGTCGTCTGATGAGAGGACCCTACAGGCCAACATCGACTTCGCCTGTTCCCATGTGGATTGCAAAAGTGTTATCGAAATTGGGAAGCCATGTTTCTATCCGAACACCCCCATCAACCACGCCTCTGTCGTCATGAACCTCTACTACCAGGCCAAGGGCCGGAACCCCTGGAATTGCGACTTCAGCAAGTCTGCCCTTGTTACCGTCACCAACCCCAGTAAGTATCGGCCTACTCATAAAACCATCTTCACCTTCTTGTTTTGTTGTTGGGTGCCTATCCATTTTGAGGAGAATATATGGGTGTTAACCAGATGCGATTCTACGCGCGTTGATGCAGGTTATGGCGTCTGCACTTATATTTGAAGGAACTGTTTATCTGCTTGCTGTGAAGTCGTGATCGTAGTTGGAGTCTTACATGGGAGTTTCTATGAATGATGAATAAATTATATTGATCACTCTTTATGCTTCTGTTGATCATGATACTACTATATGAAAGTGTCGGTGTGATTTATATGATGAATAAATTATATTGGACTACTCTTTGTGTGAGCTTCCGTTGATCATGATCCATCTACTGCCTCAGAACATGGATACACTTTTTTCTGCTTGTGAGCGTATAAACGAGGCCTGATGCCGGTAATTGCGTCCAGAGGATTGAATATGCCAAATCCTACATATCATTAGTTATTACGTGAAGAAACTGATCATGGGTATCTCAAAACATTGTCATTTGTTCCTGATTGACGATATTAGAAGTATTGCATGCATCTCTGAAATGTTATTACTACTCTTTAACACTCAAGTTAAGTTTGGAGGAAGGCATCGTCAGCCATTTTCATTTTTAGTGTGACCTCGAAATAAAGGCACTTGAGTTTAGGGTGCACGTATTGATGTTCGCTGCATGTTTACAAGTTCACTAAGCTAATTGGAAATCTTATTCCTAGACGCACAACAGACACAAAAAATGGTTCATCAGACAACAACTCTGGATTAAATTTCATTTCTTCTGTATCCTTCAAACTTATCCCATTTTTTTATCCCCTCATCCAAACAGGTTCTTAAGAAACGATTAGACCCTAGAGCATGCGACGTAATTTCTTTTTTTTGAAAGGAAAAGGGTGCAAAGCCGTAGAGGCAAGCACCCAAAAACTTTATATTCACTGGTTAAAGGTCATAAATACAAAGACCAAGAATCTCGAAGGATTTGGCATGATGTACAACATTCTCCACATAAAATCTCTCTCTCCTAAATAATGCCCCATTCCTCGCGAGCCATATCGCCCAGAGTGTTGCGGCCTTTAGAACATTTACTGGTGTTTGTTCATTTCCCGACGTCTCAACAGAGTTCCAGAAAGACTGAACATTTGCCGTTGCGACTCCCCTGAGAGTTAACTCTCTCCAAACTTCTATTGACATTGAACATCCAAAGAAAAGATGGTCAATATCCTCCACAGCTTCAGAACAACGCTGGCATAGTATATCAGAACTCTGGAACAATCTGGCTCTCCTAGCACAAGTCAGTAGTCTCTCTCTTCCCATCAACCACATGAAGATTTTGACTCGTCGCGGGATCCTCCATCTCCAAATATGTCTCAAAGTTTGCATAGCAATCCCTGGATCAAAAATAAAGGATGTGTATAAAACTTTATAAGCTTTCCTAACCAAGAATCGACCCTCGGACCAAGCCCAATGGTCACGTCCATCAGATGGAATTTTCGCCTGAGAAAGCATTTCTCTCAAACACTGTAAATCTGAAAGACTCTCATTTGATAATTCTGAACGGAAAGGAGGTGACCAACTATTCCCAATCCAAGCCTCGCACACCCGTAATCTTCGATTTTGCGCCACCCCAAACAACCTTGGAAAAAGGTCACAAAGATTCCCAAGGCCTGACCAGTCATCTGTCCAAAAAAGAAAAGCTTCGCCATTACCTAGACATTGCCGCATAGATGAAGAAATCTGAGGAAGGATGGAGCAAATCCCCCTCCAAAAATTAGAAGGCATCGATACATAGTTAGGTCTCCATGAGAGGGCACCTCCAACCCCATATATTTTCCGCAACATAGAGCAAAGGAGGTCCGAGTCACTGCCCCAAATACGGACTACCCATTTCGATAGAAGAGCCATGTTCATCGCTTCAAGATCAAGAACACCTAGACCACCATCGTCCTCAGAATGGACTACTGCCTTCCATGCAACCAGGGGTACTCCCTTGGAATCTCCAGTTCCAGCCCAGAAGAAGCGACGCATCAAAGACTCCAACCGCTTACGAATCCCCACCGGAAGGAGCCTAGATGACATGAAGAAGACTGGGATGGCATATAAGACTGCCTTCAAAAGGACCAGACCCCCCCCCCCGAAAGGCAAGAGGCTCGCCATCTGGCAAGTTTTCGCTCCATTCGCTCCACCAAGGGCATCCAATCAGATTGTCGAAGTCGTCCATACACCAACGGTAAGCCCAGATAGTTGATAGGAAGTGCCCCATGCTGGGACTGCAATGAAAGTCCACATTCCACTACCTCCTCCTCTGCCATATTAAAAGCGACGTAAACAGACTTTTCACCATTAATCCTAAGGCCTGAGATCTCACCAAATAGATTCAACACAGTAGCCATCCCCTTAGCCTCCCGAGCAGCCCATTGTATCGTCTGCATACTGAAGGATCGGTATCGAAATGCCATCCAATTGATACCCTGCACAGAAGTTCCCATCCACTGCTTTAGACACCATTCTTGACAGTGCATCAGCCACTAATACAAAGAGTAAGGGAGCAAGAGGGCACCCCTGCCTGACTCCTCTTTGAGGTTGGAAGAAACCACCCTCCTGTTGCCCATTCACCAAGACTGAGAAAGAGCTAGTAGTAACGCATCTTTTCATCCATTTAATCCATTCATCTGGGAATCTCCGCCTCGAAAGAGATGACCAGATGAACTTCCAACTGACACAATCATAAGCCTTGGAGAAGTCAACTTTCCAAAGCATCCCCTTTCTCTTCTTTCGCTTCCAATCTGCAATAATCTCCGAAGCAGTGACTATCCCATCCATCATATACCTTCCAGGAATGAAAGCAGTTTGTGAATCTGCAATGACTGAATCCAGCACCTCCCGTAGTCTGTTAGCGAGTACCTTAGCCACTATGAGATAAATGGCATTTGATAGGGCAATTGGTCGAAAATCCTCAATAGAACGAGCAACATCCCTCTTTGGAAGCAGAAAGATAAGTGAACGATTCAACCGTTCAAAACCCCCGTTCTCCCTCCTCAGCTCCTCCACCACAGCCAACACATCTTGCCCTACCAGATCCCAAAACTCACGGAAAAAGAAGACTGGAAAACCATCTGGTCCTGGTGACCCATCTGCATTAAGATCAAAAGTAGCAGCTCGAACCTCTGCAAGTGTAAATGTGCGAACTAAACTGGCAGACTGGACATCAGAAAGAACAGGAATATCCCTATCCACCCATCGCATGCCACCATTTTGAATTCTCCTACTTCTCTCATGATAGTGGTCAACCACGGCAGACCCAATTGCACACTCCCCTTCTACCTGAATGCCTCCCACCTCAATTGCTCTAATAAGGTTACGCCGCCTCCTTCCACTAGCAACAGCATGAAAGAAGCGTGTATTCGCATCTCCTTCCCTCAACCACGTTTGCCTTGATCTCTGCCTCCATTCCACCTCCCGCTTGTGATCTTCCTCCATCAGAATCTTCTGGTTTACTTCCCTTAAACATCCCTCCTCAGCCAATAATTCACGAGAGTCCTCCAGTGCATCTAATCTTACCACCTCCGCCTGGGCTGCGGTCCTCCTCTCTTCCCGAAGCATCCGAACCTCACGACGGAAAGACATCAACATACACCTCAGGGCTTCGAGGCGAGATGCCATGTCGCGAGATGCACAACCAGTAGTCGGGACCTCCTGCCATCAATTGATAACACGATCCCGAAACCCCTCCTCCAAAAGCCAAGCCTGCTCAAATCGAAATATGCTACGGGGACGGGTGGCCTCTCCAGAGTTCCAGCAAATAGGAGTGTGATCCGAATGCAAGCGCGGCAACGAGGTCACCGAAGCAAATGGGAATAAGTCCAAAAGCTCCAACGAACCGAGGAAGCGATCTAGGCGCGAGCGAGAAGAGGTGTTCCTCCACGTGTAGCGAGCGTTCGATGCATCCAGAACCTCCAGCGCAGTGCCATTCACGAATTCAAGAAAGTCCTGGGAGCCCGGGTCCAAACCTCCCCTCTCACGAGGCCTGTCCGCCGCTAAAAGAGTGACATTGAAGTCACCGCCAATGAGCCAAGGAAGATCAGGGTGCGAAGACCTCGTCGAATCAAGCTCCATCCAAAGGGGCGAGCCAACACCAGCACCAGTGGGGCCATACACTGCTGAGAGCAAAAATTGAGCACTGTCAATCCTGCGCTGAAGCACGACGGACAATGAATAGTGCGCCTCAACCATGTCAACCATCTCCAGCAAGTCACCATTCCACCCTACCAAGATGCCTCCGGAAGCCCCGCTTGATGGGACCGCTCTAAAATCTGATAATCTGCCCCCAGAAACCATTCTCCACATAATTGTGTCCCATACCTCTATCTTTGTTTCCTGCAGGAAAACTATATCTGCATGCCATTCGCTAAGGAGCGACCCCACAACTCTTCTTTTCTCTGGTTGTCCGAGCCCCCGAACATTCCAAGAAACAACCTTCATTCAGAAACAAAGGGGGATGCCCCCGCCAATTCCACACCTACACATCTAGCTATCCTTTCTCTAAGAGATCCCAGGCCCTGTGTATCCCCTTCGGAGGGGGGCATCTCCGCCCCAGACGCTGGTAGCCCCTGACAAACCGCCACTGACTCGTTTATCATGTTCGAATCCGACCTCAAACATTTTGGATCCCCTTCTTCAGAGACGAATTCATCTCTCTCCAGCCCCTCTCCCACCTCAACCTGACGCCTTTTTCTGCAAAGAGGCCCACGATCTTCCACTTGCGGCTTCCCCAACGTAGACCAAGAGCTCCTCCTCTCCTCAACCATCCTCCAACCTCCCTTCCTTTCCCCCCTCCAGTGCCTTCGACGATGGATATGCCCCATCTCAACGCCGCTACGAAAGGCGAACTGCCTCCCTTCGACTCCTCCATCGTCTACCGCCAAACTCCCAGAGTACGGACGGAGATCCACCACCAGCTTTAATCCTCCTCCTGCCATGTCCTGAGAGCCTGAGGACGCGGCTAAGAACGCTGATGAACTAGGTGCTTTTTGCACGGAGGCACCCACTACTTCAAGCCGAGTCCCAAAATGTCCGGTCCCAGAGTTCAGAATACCAGTTTGACTTGCAGCCCAAGGAGAGTGTTGCCGTTCAAAGACCACCCCTTTCGGAAAAGGTAAGTGATCCACGATCGGTTCAATTGGATCGTCATCAAGAGGTCTCTGATTCAAACTTTGAATAAATTCCTGATTAGGAGTCCCACCATTTACGTCGTTTGCATGGCCGCCATTAAGATTGGAAAACGTGGGATCCCCAATTAATTCCTTTGAATTCGCCTTGGTATTTGAAAATTCCGCAAAAGCTGCGTCGTTTGAATTCTCGCCCTCCTCAACCGTCGCCGCCGCCTTCGCCGGAGCCACCAATTCTGCCACGGGGACGTCCGATTTCTCGCCGGAAGAAGATCGGGACAGATCTTCGATCATTTGAAGGCCCAAGTAAAAGCTTGTGCGCCCAACCCAAAAAGTCGTCACATTGGGTATCCTGCACGGAGGGCCAATGATCTCTACAAGAACATCTTTATCTCCCCCTGGCTTCAGGCCATCACAAAGAAGAACAACAAGCTCTCCAAAAGGTGCCATCACGTCACGAATGATCTCAAACTTTCTACACCTCAAAGGAACCCCTGTTATCTGTAAGCGCCTCCGCAGTACATCTGTCGCTGCACCATCCCGGAATCGAGTCCTACGCCATGGTCGAATCCGGGAAGGTTCGATTTCGCCCTTCAATAGGAGCTCCTCTTGTTCGCCCGAAAGTCCACGAACACACGTCAAGCCCCCATTAAAAGATACCACGTCTCCATCAAAATTTGAACAGAACAGGAGCCAAAGGTCGTTACACGCCAAAATGTTGTCACCTGCGTAAGCTTCCGAAACCAGGACTCCCTCTCTAGGGACCTTTGGAATCGCCACAACCGGCTCAGCCTTCAGCCTCCAGACACCTTTTTGTGAGCAATCCCTTCTCCGATGCCCAGCCTTGTTGCACCGAAAACACATGAGATCCCCAACGCAAGACTTTGCGAAGTGGCCGGATACACCACAACGAAAGCATCGCACCAAACTTGAAACCTTCTTCTTTCGCTCTCTCCGTGAAACCACCGTAGTCCAAGCGACTCCCCTAGCGGATTCACCATCAGCCATGATTGCATCTCCCTCTATGTTGGTGGCCCTCGACTCACCAACCCCACCCCTACCTGACCCTGCCTCGGCAACATCAGGCAGGACCTCTCCCTCTTCAAGCCCTTCTTCCCTTCGTTCTCCCGATTCCCGCCTCAGGACGTCTCCCTTCTCCATCCCCTCCGTGGGCTTTTATCTTGTACTTGCGACGTAATTTCTTGTTTGCTTAGATCTGTTCTAATATGCAGGTAGCATATTTGTACGCATATTTACGTTTTTTTTATAACGATCATATTCTAATGGAAAACGGTTACATCTGGAATTCTAATATACTAATTAATAGGCTGTGAATAAACATTCTGCAATTAATTTTAGGTAATTCTACAATTTCAAAAGGTGTCCAACAAAATGTTTTATGTGTCCATTTTTTAATATTATAGTATTTTTAGGAAAAGAAACAAATGTTGCAGAGTAGCTGCCATAGTTCGAATTTAGAAATGCCGAGGTAAGAGCGTAAATTAGAGTAACAAAAAGCCAAGGTAAATGTTGAACAGAACTTCTTCAGCAAGGATGTTGGACCTATCAATGAAACTTTACTTGCTGAAATAAAGTTAAACAAATGAGAATTGGAGCAAAAATGACAACTTAAAAAGACAACCTTTGGGGATTAAAGAAGGGCACATATTAGAGCGAAAACTGCAGAAAATAGCACATAGGTATTTTGGCAATAGTCCTTTGTAGACAAATGTCAATCCAATCAATACCATTATTTATCATGATTTGAGAGCATGCACCTAGAATTTTTGAAGGCTCTCTAGGTTGTGTGAGGTATTTTGGGTTTTTATCACGCGTGCCCTTCTTAGCTTATGAAATATCAGTTATCTCTATTCTTTTTTTGTAATATCAGTTGAGCTCTTGGGCTTTTACAAAATCAACAAATCTATCTTTTTGTAATATTAGTTATATCCTACTTTACCTTGACTGAAGAGCAGAATTGTGATATTTGTCAAAAGTCTAGTGTACAACTGATATCACAACAAAAGAGTATAATTTATATTGCATAAGCTAAGAATGGTATAATTGATTAAAACTATATTCTTTTATTTGGTATCTGGTTCAATTCTATTTGTGCAGTTCTGCATATAATTCCTCGATTTTCTGAGTGGAGCCGAAAATTTCATTGAAAAGATGGGTTTCGAAGAGATACATGATCGAAAAGGTAATTTACAAAGTTGTTAAGATTTGTTATGTAAAAAATACCTTTTTATTTTTAATTAAATATCAACCGAGCAAATTATAGATGAAGTAAATGGAGTTTCTTTGATTTCAAACAAATCCATGAATAATTTAGTTGCAAATAAGTAAACTATGACATAGTTAAGTTCAAACTTTATAATGAATATAAAAAATAACAAATATGGATAAATTGCTTAGATGAAATTGAAGTTTTCAAAAATTATATGAGTGTACAAATGTTTTGAAAGGAATGCCCAAAATAGAATTTACTGCAAAAAAACCCCTTAGGGAAAAGACGGAGAACTGAGGTTGTGTTCTACTTCACACTGCAAAGCACATCAACAAGGTGGGGTGGAAGCCATGCTCGACCACGACTAGCACATCACGTCGGAGGTGGTGGTTATCCACACAATGGAGATGACTGGAGGAGCAGAGCATAGTGACCATGCTTGGAGCTCCAAGTGTCATCAATGTTGAATTTGTAGCGGAGCTTGGCTTGCATGATAACGATGGCATTAGATTTGCCACAACTGAGAAGCATCACATGAGAAGATGTACACATGGAAAGGGGGCTATGTACGGTGATGGAAGGGAGGGAGGTATGGTGATGGCGGTGGGTTGTTGGGTTTTCTGAAGAAGAGGATACTATCAATTCTTTCTTAGTTATGGTGTACTTCCTTTCTGCTCCATCTTGGGTTTTTCTAACATAATAGATGAGATTACGATTTACTATCGTTTTTTAATAGAACCATGCTCATTGCATAATCTGATGCGTAGACGGTCTCAAAATTAGAGCTCCAATCAATCGATTGCAGAATTGGCACCTCAATCACTATTGTTATAAAGCCCTCAAAGGACCTTAATACTTTCTCTTGACATCCTAGTCCTTATTCAATGATTTGGCGAGTGATCAAACTAGTATTGAAAATCTCATAATGAATCTCCTATAGAATCCAACATGCCCAAGGAGTGACCTCACACCTCTCACATTTGTTGGAGTGTTCAGACATTTCGGCCTTTACATGGTACTCCTCCTTTCCATTCTTCAACATGGTTCTGCCCTATAGAAGCTGTTGAGATTTATCATATGAAGACTGATTGGTTGAATACAAGTGGAGAGCATTGCTGATGTGGCTGATCTCCCTCCTCCCTTTTAATTGGTTGAGAGCTCCTGTACTGGATTGCTGCGGTGTCTGATCCGCCGCCTACATTCTGATTGGCTAAGAGGTGCTTGGCTGGATTGCTGAGATGCTTAATCCACATCTTGCGTCCTGATTAGCTGAGAGATGATGGTGGGGATTGCTGAATGTTTGATATTCTTTTATTATAGTATAAAAGGAACCATATGGCACCAAATATTGTATCCCAACATCTTCAAGCAATAGTAAAGAGAGTCTGGTGTGAGCAAGTGGAGTAGGCACATTGTCGAACCATTATAAATCCTCATCTTGTGTGATTATGCGTGCTTTCTTCTTCGATCGTGGTTCTAGTATTGTGGTGCTTGTTCGGATCCGTCCCCAATAACTGGTATCAGAGAAAAGTTTGGAGATCAACCTCTACACAGATGGCGGAAGAATCAAAGGTCAAGATTGAGAAGTTCAATGGACTGAACTTCGCATTATGGAAGATGCAGATTGAAAATGTTCTATATCAGAAGGATCTGTATCTTCCGATCAAAGGGAAGAGCCCGAATCCATGAAAGATGATGAGTGGAAAGTCCTAGACCGAAAGGCTCTAGGAACGGTAAGGCTAGGCCTTGCTCCATCGGTGGCTTCAAATATCACAAAGGAGACGATGACATTGAGTTCAAAGCTCTTGAAAAGATGTATGAGAAGCCATCCACATCAAATAAGGTGTATTTGATGAAGAAGTTTTTCCATTTAAAGATGTGTGAGAACTCTGTAGTGGCTTCACACTTGAATGATCTCAACAGTATCATCAATCAGTTGGAGTATGTGAAGATCGTGTTTGATGATAAGGTAAAAGCTCTTCTATTTCTTTCTAGTTTACTTGATAGTTGGAATGCTTTAGTTGTAGCGGTTAGCAACTCCTCTGGTTCTGCAAAATTGAAGTTGGAAGATGTTGCTGGTCTTCTTCTTGGAGAAGAGGCACGCCGAAAGATGTCTGGAGAAGAACACCCGTCAGGTTCTTCCTTGAATACAAAAGGAAGAAGCAGGAAAAGCTATAGGAACCAAAAACATTCCAGAGAAAAGTCGGTACGAGGAAGATTCAAATCTAGAGATCCGAAGTCTGTGGTCTATTGGAATTGCAATCAAAAGGGGCATTACAAGACAGAATGCAAGCCCCCAAAAAAGCAGAAAGGAGAAAATGGTAAAGGTAAGAATATTGTAAATCTTACTGATGATGAGGATAGCGATGCCTTAATATGTGTTGCAGATGCTCGAAGTAAGTCTTGGATTATGGACCCGGGTGCCTCATTTCACACCACTACACAAAGAGATATCCTCCAAAAGGTGATTTTGGAAAGGTATATCTGGGAGATGATGAATGTTGCAGCATAATTGGAAAGGGAGACATTGACATATCCCAACCCAATGGTGGCTTCTTGAGATTGAAGAATGTTAGACATGTGCTTAGTCTAGTAAGAAATCTCATATCTGTTGGTCAGCTATCAGAAAGTGGTGGTGACATCTCGATTCAGATTCGTGGAAGATGTCAAAGGGATCATTGATCCTTGCTCGAGGTAAGAAAGAAGGAACCCTATATATATATAAATATATATATATATATATCATCAGGCTCATATGACAGGATAAATGTTGCATCATCTGGGCGTGATGCTAACATTTGGCATAGACGGCTTGGTCACATAAATGAAAAGGGAATGAAACTCATGCAGAAAAAGGGAAAGTTGATAGGATTACTGACCTTTGATATGGACTTCTATAAAGATTGTATTTTGGAAAAACAGAAGAAAGTCACTTTTACAAAGACTGCAAGAATACGAAAGACTGAAAGACTGGAGTTGGTTCATACAGATGTATGGGGTCCATCTAAGGTACCTTCCCTTGGCAGATCTCATTATTTTATTACTTTCATTGATGATGCAACTAGAAAACTATGGGTTTATTTTATCAAATATAAATCCAATGTGTTTAAGACCTTCAAAATGTAGAAGGCCTTAGTTGAGACTGATACATGTTTAAAATTAAAATGTCTCAGGTCAGACAATGGAGAAGAATACTGCAGTGAGGAGTTTGAATCTTATTGTGCTAAGAATGGGATCAGGAGATTGAAAACGATCCCAAGAAAGCTCAGACAGAATAGTGTTGCTGAGCTGATGAATCCCCATTCATCACTCTTTATTCCTTTATTTTAGCTAGAAACCTTGGCAAAATACCTTGTAAATACCTGTAAATACAACAATTTGTCAAAATACATGCATCATGTAAATATCTATAATTAGCATGTTTTTACATAAAAATAAAGGAATAAAGAAATAAAGAAAAATAGGGAAATATTTAGAATAAATATTGAGTGACCCAAATCCAAGGGAGGGCTCAGCATGGGCCTGACCGTAAAATAAAATAAGTAGAGAGAGATAGGGTAACTCAACATGGTGTAAATACCACTCTTGGTGTAAATATTTTATTTTCTAAAAATAAAAATATTTATGTGCTCCCTTTATTTTGTATATATCCAAAAATAAAATAAAAATGAGAAAAAAAGAAAACTAAAAACAAATAATTTCTCTCTCCTCGGTGTACATATACCATGCATATATAAATAAAAGATGTGTTTATTTTACCTTTGTAAATAATGAATAAAAATCAAATAAAAATTATTTTGAATCCCATATTTTATGTTGAAAATAAATAAAATATAAAATAGCGATAATTGTACAAAAATAAATAATTAAAAATAAAAATAAATAATAATAATATAATGTAAATACCTAATTTATTTTTCAATAAAATAAATAAAAATCACAAAAAAATACTATGAAAATAAATAAACATTTTTCATATTGAAAATATTTTCAAATAAAATCATTTCCTATTTTAAAATGATTTTACAAAAAATTAATAAAAGAAATTACCTGATTGGTCCACGGGTGATTGTCCCCGGTCAACTCTCCCCCCAGGACCACCAGGTAGGCAGATCTGTTGTCCGACCCGACTTTGCCCAATTACCCTGGACTGATCCGACCCTCTTTCACCTAAACCCCGGGCTCCATTTGCAGATCTTACATCCGAGATTCACGCACGGGGATTCTCTTAGGGATCCGTGCACCATTTTGCCTTGCCCGACTCCACCTTTGCCGGGTCTCCATCAGTATTAGCATCATCTTCTTCCTCCATTAGCCGCACCTTTGGCCACCATTTCAGACACCTGTGACCTCCACCTTCTTGCATTGAGTGACAACAATCAATAGGAGGTGTTGCAGCGAGGAGTGAAGCGCCCTAGCCCCAGGTCCGGTGGTCTTCACCGCCGTGCTCCGCCGCAAGGAGAGCCTGAGCCTCTGGACCGTCAATCCATCGAGGCGACGATCTCCGGAGGTCCCTGACTTCCAACACAGACAACCTCGACCATCAGGTAGCCCTTTTAGCTTCTATCCGCGCTTGAATTCAGATTCTTAGGTTTAGCATCGCTTGTAGTCGCCAGCCATTTCCCGATCATCTATTTGTGTATCCTTCCATCCGACCGTCGATTCACATCCACGAGACCTCTTCCCATCTTCTTCACCCATTCGTCCACCCCGGTTTGCCCCGGAACTGAGAGCTCGGTTCTCCTCCGTCGCTGCTCGCTGGAGGACCACGCTGCGACCCATTCGACCACCCACTTCGCCTACTAACGGGTCGAGGCAGTTTGCCCTCGACCCTTCTTTTTTCCTGTGCAGGTTAGACCGCCCCAGAACCTCATCTGGAGGTTCGGATTTCAGAGCACAGGTGCTCCTGGTGCTTCTCGTCGTCGGAGCTCTCCAGACTCTCTCGGCCTCTTCTGAGCATGCCATCAGCTGCGGACGACGACAGCCATCATTTCCCTTCTTAGAGCAGCACCGGAGGAGGTCTTCAGCACGCGTATTGGGCCGGCGAACCTCATCAGTGAGGAGTTCTTCCAGGAGCCTCCGTCACCGTAGATCGAGCCCCCTCGCGCCAGATAAGATCGTAGCCATCCGTTTATGAGAGCTGATAGCCGTTGGATCGAGCCCAAGACTTCATCTGGGGCATCGATCAAGACGAAGGGGTATCCACTATTCTCCACCGTCTGATCACACGTGGACACCCCTTGTCCGTCAGATCTTCATTAGAGGGTAATTTACACTTAGGCCCTCCTTAGTTTTTATATTTCAGTTTAGTCCTGTAAATATTTTATCAAGTTGTTTTAATTAGGGATAAATTGCATATAGGACCTCGTGCTTGTGTTATTTGCTAATCAGTCCCTGTGTATATGGAACACGTGCATCGACACATGATTTGAGGGTTATTTGCATATTTTTCCTTGAACTTCTCGATTGTTATTGAATACATTTTTATAAATAGGAATTACACTTTAGTCCCTCTGGGTGTGAATCACATGGTTGCCTCGTGCTTTTCTGGGCTTTTTGCAACTTTGGCCCCAGGCTTCTTATATGTGTTAGCTATTTGGCCCTGGAACTATGTTTTCTTGCATTTAGGTCCTTGTATGATGTGTCTTGCATTGATTGAATAAAATATCAAATAAACTCCAAATCAAGTGAAATTGGGACACGTGGCTCCTGCCACTACTAATTTCACTATTTTTTTGGAACATTTTTCTTGCTTTTTACTATTTTAAAATTCAAAAAACCTTCGTTTTTGCTACTGTCTGGAATAGAAAATCAACTAAAAATATAAAAACTTCTCCAAAAATTCTAGAAAAATTAGGGATTTCTTGTTTTTTTGTTTTTAAGTTTCTATCCAATTTTTATGTCATTTGGATTTGTAAAACCCCTAAAAATCACAAAACCCTAAAAATCTTATAAAAATTCTTAGCAATTCTATAAAATTAAAAAAATGCAAACTCTTTTTCTGTACCTTAGTTTTTGTATCTAGTTTTCATAAAAATTGTCTCCAGATTTTTATAGCTAATTATATATTTTTAATTAGCCTTTCAAGTCTGGCTGCACATTGATCCACTGTTTTGCCCTTTCTTGATTTTTATAAAATCAACTAAAAATTAGAAAATTCGGAAAAATTCACCAAACACAATTAGAAATATAAAAAACATAAAAATAATTTTATTCGAATTTTCTGGATATTTTTGAGTGTTGAATAAATTGTTGAATTTGTTTTCTTATCCTTTTTCTCGTATTTCTTTTATAATGTAAAAACACAAAAAAATTAAAAATACATAAAAGCCACCAAAAAATATTTTATTCATTTTGACTACTTCGTAGGCTAATCCGGCCAACCCATGCTCCTTGAGTTCGACCCTGGTCACTATACCAAGTTAAATAAATAGCGAAGACCGCTATTCGGATTTTATCGTTTTATCTTTGACTTGGTGGTCTCTTTTTCTTATTGAGTCCGATCTACGAGATCCGGGTCGCAACGACCCCTGATTGATTTTATCCCTACTCGGATTTCGTGGGATTTTAGGCTCATCATAATGGCGTCGTTGCCGGGAAGCACGATTTAGTAGTCTTTTTATTTTTCGCGGTTTTTCACGGCTTTTTATCCATAATTATGTAGATCTTTTTATCTGATTTATTTGCATAATTTTTCTAATAATCGGTGTCTGATACATTTCTGTTGGATTTCTTGCGAGGGCCCGAGGACCGAGGCAGCTTTTTCGGAAGCCGAAGCAACCGCGGGAGTCGGAGGCGGCTCTTTTCTGCATAAAGCCGCAAGAGGATGCGAGGAACCGAGCAAGAGTGCGGGAGCCGCAGAATAGCCGCATAGATAGCCATAGTTTAGATTAGATTTATTTTTCTGCAGAACATTTATTTGTAATAATACAGGGACAGACTTGGACTCTTTTGGTGATATCGGGGTCTGTTTCGTCGAGCACCGGTGTGCTCGAGGGACCTCACCGCGGTTTTTCGCCGGTTTTGATTTTTCGCATTTTTTCTACTACTTATCTGATTACGCGGTTTTGGCCTTAGCTTAGGATTTTCTCTGATTATGACGTAATTAGTTAGGATTCAAACATTAATTATCTGCCTGCACCTACAGATCATTAATTGGACCTAATTAATTAAATCACAAGAAAAAGCCGGATTAATTAGACTCTAGTCCACGTGCCTTGAGGAGTCACATACAACGTGTGCAGGATCCGTTGTGGCGGACACCGAGTGGCTCCCAAGATAGGACTCCGGACTTAGGTTTGATTACCCGGCTACTGTGCTTTACGTGTAGAAATTGCTTCGTCTATGGCCGATTTCTCGTGCATCATATAGGTAGTTTACTTTCAGTCTTTATTCTACGCGCGGATCATTTTGCATGTAGACTGCTGGAGTCAGGTACACATCACTTACTCTGCATGCATCATTGAATTTATCGCGCATCGGCTTTTTCGTCTTCTCCCCCTGTTTTTGGACTTAAATAATCAGGAGAACCGAAAAATTCATTAGGCGTCGTTTGTTTGAAAAATACAAGAAAAAGAAAAACTATAAAATTGGGACTGCTAAATACACTTGAACCTAAAAGACACTTCACATAAAAATTTATCTTGGGGAGAGAAACCCCCTCATTGTCTGGTATGGATGAGTGAGAGAGCGACCCGCACACTAAGCTAGAGCCATATCCAAGCCCCGATCAGACTACCGGCCTTTTATACAGGACAGTCTGGTAGACGGATTGGATTCCCATCAGCTCGCGTAACCGCTCTGAAAGACTGAGATTATCACTTAAATAAAAATTGACAAGATAATCGACCGATCTCTTACGGTCTTCAGCTCAGTGTTGAGTAGGTGAACTTGGGGTTTGTTTGCTTATCTTGTGTTTTTTCAGATCTCATCCGCCAGACTCGCCAGATCAAGATAATGGGCAGGAGGTCTCTTAGGCAGCCTTTGGTTGCACCGCTTTTTAGCACTCCATCCCGTTCATCTAGGTTGGTTCATGAGAGCCGAGACCTGCTCTCCGAACCCGAGTTCGATTCCGCATTGTTCCCCCTTGACCACCCTTCTACCAGTCCTGAGATATCAGTGCCAGATGCAAGACAGCAGATAAATGATTTATCGGCACTTGAGTTTGGGTCTTTTGCCTTTGCAGAGACCATGGCGAGCAGGGAGGAGCGCACCGATGGTCACAGGCCAGAGACGACTACTTACGTACTGGACCAGGGTGCGATCAACACCACCATGCTAGATTCCCTAGAGACTATGCAACGATAAATACGGGATCTGGGAGCCTTCATGGTGGAGATGTGGAGAGAGATGGAGAGGCTGAGGACAACATGAGAGCAGCCGCGAGCCGTAGGAGAGAGAGACCCAGATCAGCTAGAGGAGCCAGCTCAGTCGGCCGAGCAATAGAGACCGATGCGGGAGTTGCACAACCTCGGATCGACACTTACGCACCGGTGGGTGGTACTTCCGGCAATCGTGGGGGACTTCAAGTTCCCCCCACAGACACTTCAGATCCTCCCCCGCTTCCACGGGCTCGCCACTGAGGAGACCCATCTACATCTCCAGGAGTTCGAGATGATCTGCAGCACCATCCACGATCGACAGATGGACGAGGACACCATTAGGATGATCGCCTTTCCCTTCTCCCTGGCCTACAGAGCAGCCAACTGGCTGAAGCATTTAGGGAGATTTGTGTACATCTGGGAGCAGCTCCGCACCGAGTACTTGAACAAGTACTATCCACTCGGACAGACCAATGCAGCGAGGGCCCTGATCAGCAACTTGTCCATGCTCCCCAACGAGTAGTTCCACGAGGCATGGGAGAGGTTCAGAGAGCTTACCGACAGATGCCCACACCACGACATCACGAAGCCGAACCTAGTTCAGAGATTCTTTTGCGGGCTGACACCAGAGCTATAGGACCTGGTGAATGCTTCTTGTGGCGGTTCCTACTTCTCCAAGGATGAGGATCAGGTCTGGGCCATCTATGAGGAGATGGCCGAGAACTATACAGTGATGTCCCAGACCTGACTCTACACTCAGGGACGCCACCAGCCACAGACCGTGCAGTACCAAAGGATAGCACGGGTCGATGCTGGTCCTTCTACTTTGTCTGCAGCAACCGCACAGGCCGAGTCCACGGCCGCAGACATGGGCATTATCAGCGAGAAGCTAGACTGGGTCGAGTTGATCGAGAAGAAGCAGTACCAGGGCATCACACAGATGGATCAGATGACACAGACGTTGAGTGACTTGAAGACACAGCTCATATGTCTCCAGGAGGCATAGACGGCTTCTCAGCCCCGTCTTCGGTCACGAGGAGATCCGAGCAGCAGTGGTAGCTCGTCCCAGCACTCCATCTAGACTAGACAAGTTCACCTTGTACAGACAGAATTGTACCAGCAGCCACCGCAATTCTACCAGTCACCACCATTCCAGGACACTCAGATGGTGGTCTACCAGCCAGATCAGCCCTTCGCAGTACTCCCTCCACCCACCTACGAGACAGAGCCATTGATGGATGTCAACGGGATTTGGTACGACCGACCCCAGCCCGGTATCCGATGAGACCATCCCGGATTCCGTTGGTCGGCCAGAGGCACCAGTTTCCAACAACAGCCTCCAGTTCTGGGTGGCCAGTACGACCAGCGATGTGAGAAGCACCAGCAGCCCCAACCCCCAGTACACCAGCAACCATCCCAACACCAGCAGTATGGTCCTCGTCCCTATCAGCAGGGACATCCTTGGAGGCGAGAGCAGCCTCAACAGCAGTATCATCAGCAGTACCCTTCTCACCCGCACCAGCCGCAATAGCCTCATTACCAGTGAGGCCACCTGTCAGGTTCTCATGGGCCGACCGATGAGAACCACACCCTGGATGATCTAGCCCGCCTCATGACCGAGCAGCAGGCTACTTTTCAACGGGAGATGGACGAGTTCCGCCAGGAGATGCGGGAGATTGTGAGAGGGAAGGCCGCCATCCCTTCCCAGATTGAGTCGAACTCGAACAACCTCAAGAGGAAGTCTGAGCAGGTAGAGTTCACTGAGATTACCACTCCTAGTACTTCACTTGGTGATATGTCTGCATACATGTTTGATGATGATTTTATTACACTTAGGAGCGGTACGATGCCAGCAGGAGGCACCTCGTCTGAGCGACGACCCCACGCCACTCCAGAAGCGCCAAACGAGGAGGAGCGCGGTATTGATGCCGCGAGAGATGATGACGGTGGTACTGATGCCACCACGGATGTTGATCCAACCGGAAGTACTGAGGTCGTCGCTTCACCAGTTGGAGGAGGTGGTATTGACGCCACCATTGCAGTTGCTAAGCCAGAGCGCGGTATTGATGTCGTGAGTCCAGATGCCGAGGGTGGTACTGAGGCCACCGTTTCCAATTCTGCTAGTCTTGTTGTTTTTCCTTCAGTACATGTATCTCGGGACATTTCTATAAATAAAGGAAAGGGTTTGTTGTTTTCAGATCTGCATGTGTTGCTTGATGGTGTTTGTGTGGATTCTGCTATCCATGAGCATGCCAGACCCTCTCCTAATCCTTCATCTGAGAAGGACCATGTAGTCCCCTTTCCTAGAGCACTCCATCTGGGTAAGGGGCAGAAAAAAGAAAATCAAAAAAAGAATCATCAGATAGAGTTCAGCCAGCAGATGATAGATAGATTCCACATAAAGTTGATCCTACAGGAGGCCTTGGAGTACATACCTCTACTCCAGAGATCACTGAGAGACAACACCACAGTTAGGAGGAAGAGGTAGAACCATCAGTGAGAGATTCATGTGCTTACTCGTGCCACTTGTTTCGCGATTCAGAACCGTTTGCCAGCCAAGAGCCCAGATGCAGAAGCCTCGTATGTCAGATGCCACATCCATGAGCAGAGGTTCGACCACACTCTATTAGACAGTGGTTCTTTGATCAACCTACTTTCGACAGCCTTTCTCGACCGCTTCGAGTTGGGCCCTCTCCTATAGAGCAGGACGGTCCTTCAGTTTGCTGATCGATCTGTCAAGAGGCCGAAGGGGTTGCTGAAGGACGTTGTCGTCACGATTCAGGGCCTGAAATTCTCTGTGGACTTTGTAGTGTTCGACATGGAGATCCCAGAGTCTGTGGCCGACACCCCGATCATTCTAGGATGCTCGTTCTTTACCACAGCCAAGGCAGTGTCTGACCATGATAGCGGGAAGGTGTACTTTCACGTCGAGGGTGAGAGTATACAAATAGAGATGGTCGGGGATTCTAGATCCAGAGATTCAGCTAGCTCAGAGCCGACTTCTGATTCAGAGCAGATGACAGAGGCAGGGTGAGACATCCACTAGGACTACGATTTTGTGATTACAGATGACGATGCAGTTTGGGTAGATCCAGTCGCACAGGCTATCCTCTCACCTTCAGAGTTAGCTGATGTAGAGACGCCAGCAGAGGAGAGCATGGAGAGAGCATTCCTGGTCCAGGATATATCTCAGGTAGCAGATCCGGTTCCCGATCGCGAGACAGATTTTTGTAAGTCCGATACAGATCCCTCGGAGTCAGATATTTATTGGGCAGAGTTTGATGATTTGATACCATGTATGACTTCTACTGAGCCTACAACTAGTGAGGACGTTAATTTTGTGCAGAGGAGAGACAGTCCAGTAGAGCATCCTTCTCCAGATTCAGATTGTGAGCGAGAGTTCTCATTCTCCCATGCAGATTTGGCAGCATTCACTCAGACTTTTCAGAGGCCAGATCCGCCAGCACCTACTTGTCCAAAGCTGAAGCCGCTACCTTCATAGCTGAAGTATAGATTCCTTGCGGGTGAGCATGAGATGTACCCAGTCATTATCGCTGATTTGACCGGAGAGCAGGAATCCCGTCTGATCGGGGTTCTTAAAAAGAGCCGTAAGGCAATAGGATGGAGTCTAGCCGATCTCCAGGGGATAAGTCTGGCCCTTTGCTCCCACCATATCTATCTCGAGGAGGAGACAAAGCCGTCGCGTGAGTTCCAGCGGCGGCTGAACCCGAATCTTCGAGAGGTTGTCATGAAGGAAATCTCGAAATGGTGGAGCACTGATTTTATCTACCCCATCTCTGAATCCAAGTGGATCAGTCCATTGCATGAGGTGCCCAAGAAGACGGGCATCACCACAGTTGTTAGTGAGTCTGGAGAGCAGATTGCTACCCGGGTACCCACTTCTTGGCGGGTCTGTGTGGACTACAGACGATTGAACCAAGCCATCAAGAAGGATCATTTCCCCTACCCTTTATTGATCAGATTATTGAGAGGCTGGCAGGGAAGAGCCATTATTATTTCTTGAATGGGTATTCCAGATATAATCAGGTGGCCATCGCGTCAGAGGACCAGGACAAGACTACCTTCACATGTCCCTTCGGGACATATGCTTTCAGAAGCATGCCATTTGGATTGTGCAACGCTCTGGCGACATTCCAGAGATGCATGTTGTCCATCTTTTCGAACATGGTGGGGGAGTGCTTGGAGGTCTTCATGGATGATTTCTTGGTCTACGACGACAGGTTCGATTCTTGTCTTGACTGCCTAGATCGAGTCCTTCAGCGATGCATTGAGGTTCACCTTGTGTTGTCTTGGGAGAAGAGTCACTTCATGGTGACTCGGGGGACGGTGCTTAGTCATATCATCTCCAGCAGGGGCATGGAGGTTGATCTGGCCAAGGTGGATATCATTAGAAAACTCAATCCACCATCCAACTTGCGGCAGTTACGGTCTTTTCCGGGACACGTCGGTTTTTACAGGCGCTTCATTCATGATTTTAATAGGATTGCCCGACCGTTTACTGATCTGCTGACAAAAGACACCGAGTTCCTCGTAGATGATAAGTGCCTATCGTCATTTGAGACTCTCAAGAGTCGTGTTGTAGAGGCTCCTGTTCTCCAGCCACCTGATTGGTCTCTCCCATTCGAGATCATGACGAACGCCTCCAATTTTGTTGTGGGGGCCGTGCTGGGATAGAGGAGGGATGGAGTCCCATTTGCTATTCACTACACTAGCCGTACATTGGATGCCGCCCAGCGGAATTATACAGTCACTGAGAAGGATGCTAGCCATAGTTTTCGCCCTAGATAAGTTCAGATCTTACATCATTGAATCTAGAGTGACCATCTATACCGATCATACCGCCATCAGGTACCTCATGGCAAAGAAGGATGCCAAAGCTAGATTGACCAGATGGATCCTTCTACTCCAGGAGTTTGATATAGAGATTAAGGATAAGCCTAAAGTCAAGGTGATGACAGATCATCTCTCCCGATTGGAGTATCTTGAGGATTCTGAGCAGATTGAGCCTATTTGTGAGACCTTCCGAGATGAGGAGATCCTTGCTATCGCCTCTCTCCCATGGTATGCCCATATTGTGAACTATCTTGTCGCTAAGAAAATTCCACAAGATTGGCCCAGGCAGAAACTTGAGACCTTCCTTGCGAAGGCCAAGTTTTACCATTGGGAGGATCCCGTCCTTTATCATGAGGGAAGGGGATAGTATCTGGCATCGGCGCATTCCTCAGGAGGAGCACCACAGCGTCCTTACTTACTGCCACAAGCTTGAGGCAGGAGGACATCACTCTAGGAGGAGAACAGCACAGAAAGTACTCCAATCCAGCCTATGGTGGCCTACCCTCTTTAAGGACTCTGATGAGTTCGTGAAGAGATATACTGACTATTAGAGGATGGGAACTTGTGGACAGCGTGATATGATGTTGATGCAGCCCATACACTTCTGTGAGGTTTTTAACGCATGGGGCATCGATTTCATGGGTCCATTCCCTAGGAGTCAGGGATTTGAGTACATTCTGTTGGATGTGGATTATGTGAGTCGTTGGGTTGAGGCCATCCCCACCCGAACCGCATATGCTAGGACTGTTTGCAGATTTTTGAGGAAGAATATCATTTCACGGTTCGGGGTACCTCGAGTGTTGATATCTGACGGGGGGTCTCATTTCATCAACGACATGGTAAAGGCCCTTGCTAGCGAGTTCAGCATAGACCATAGAGTAGCCACTCCATACCACCCTCAGACGAATGGTCTTGCTGAAGTGTCGAACAGGGAGATCAAGACTATATTGCAGAAAGTCGTCTGCCCTGACCGAAAGAATTGGTCACAGCTTTTGGACTCGGTCTTGTGGGCATATAGGACGTCTTTCAAGACTCCTTTGGGTACATCTCCTTTTCCCCTCGTTTATGGCAAGCCCTGCCATTTACATGTTGAGCTGAGACATAGGTCACTTTAGGTTGTTACTGATATACTTTTGGATCCTGAGAGTGTAGAAAATCAGAGGAGGGTAGAGTTAGCAGCCCTGGAGGAGCTTCGTGATACAGCCTTTTCAAACAACCTACATTATAAGGAGAGAGTGAAAGAGTGGCATGATTCTCATATCAGCCACAAGTAGTTTGAGCCAGGACAGAGAGTATGGTTGTTTGATGCTAGGCTTCGTCTATTTCCAGGGAAGCTACAGAGCAAATGGAAGGGACCCTATTTGGTTAGAAAGGTACATGACAATGGGAGTATTGATATATCTGAGTTGTCTTCTGATGTTACCTTTCATGTTAACGGCCAGCAGCTCAAGCCATATCATGAGTCGCGGGTCGTTGACGTTGCCCCGATTCACTTTGCGTGAGATGTGGTCTCTTGACTCACATCTATGGCATTTCACACCTGATTGTCACTGTTCTTCCGACTTGTATAGATCCAGTTGTCCATATCACTCTGTTCTTTAGCCCCACACCCCTTTTCTCATCTTATGATTATGCTATACTTAGGGTGTACTTTACCCTAAGTATAGGGGGGTGTAGGACTCTCGGGTATTCTATTCATTTTTTTTTCTACCTCTATTTTGCTGCCTATACTTAGGGATATTTTACCCTAAGTATAGGGGAGGTAAACCCTGTACATCCTTCCACTCAGATTTCCCTTCATGTACAGCTTGCTATACTTAGGATTACTTGATCCTAATTATAGGGGGAAACACCGAGTTCTCTCCATTTTATTCTTTGATTCGTCTTTGTAAATACCATTCCTTTTCACTTCCCTGTACTAAGCACGAGTTATGTCTTCTTCATCGCTCTTGATCACTCTGAGGACATCGTTCAAGCTAAGTATAGGGGGTATCGTATATATTTCATATATTCTTTAGCCATAACTCGTACTTTGTGTGAGTGTGTTAATAAATAAAAATGGCTAAAACCCATAAAAATATAAAAATTCCCTTGTACATAAATTTCTTCTTTCGCATACCTATTTATTTATAAAAATTATTTTTGTACAAATGTTTGTAAAAATGATTTGTGTAAATAGCTTTACAAAATTTTTGTAAAATGTTTTGAAAAACAAAAAGTTTACAAAAACCTTGTGTAAATTTCTGTAAATATTTTGCAAAACTTCGCATTCATGCATACATCCATGTTTTCAAACATTTTTCAAAAATTTTGCACAATTGTAAAAATTTGTAAAATTGCATCTTTGTAAATACTTGCACAGTTTTTCCAAACCATAGTTGACATTTAAACTGGCCTGGAATTAAATTGACAAATGGAGCTTGGTTAAGACCTTAATCCATCTAATTATAAGAGGAACCTTATAGGGCTTAGGATTGAGACTTTTCAGGTCCATTGGGACTTAATTCTTTGAGTCCACTAGGCTATGAGCATATGTCATCTTGATGAGCCTAAGTAGAGCACTTAACAACACATGCATGACTCTCAGAGACAATGGCTTTACTTGCACCAGCACTTTACACATAGCTCTCCACGGATGAGGTGGTGAGGAGGCAGTTTCCTTTGGCTTGGGGTAGCATATGAGGGTAGTACTTCTAAGCGGAACCTCTCTTCTTCTTATAGTGAAGGAAGTGTGTCTCAACATGGTCTGGTGGTTATGAAGTCTAAAGACAGGAGCCGTGGGTTGCAATAAAGCTTCAAAAGAGGGATAGTCTACTGGCTCAAGAGGAAAAACTCCTTATGTATATATGCTGCACCATGTAGATATATTGTACAGATGCACATGAAAAAATGTGCAAAGAAAGAAAAACTCCAAAAAAAGTGGTGGATCGGATTGAAAATTTGTTAATCCCACAGGAGTGTATATAGTCAAATAAAGCAAAGCTTATGTTACTCATGACCATCTCATGAAGCTTGCAGCGGGAGACTCAGCTACGATGGTTAGAGCTCCCAAGGATACATGGCTACACTGGTCATCGTCCATTCTCTTCTTCCCCCCTCTTCTTGAGCCGGTTGCACTTGAACTTAGAAGGGAATACCCTGCTTCTCGAGGAAAGAGTTACTAGATCGAGGCATTAGAATTACCAGGTTGGGGGAGGTTGTTTCTTTATTACTTCTGAGGTGGGGAGCTACATATCACTTACATAGTACAAGGAAAGATTCGTGGTCATTAGAGTTTGTGTATGTAGACTTGTTCTGATCTGGTTGATTAAGGAGTCTTGACCATAGATTAGTGGAACTTAGAGGCTGTTAAGTTTTAAGCTTAAGTCCAAATAAGGTTCTGACAAATGAATAATCCAAAGGTCTGACTGAGCTCTATATTTCAATTTAATGAAGGAAAGTTTAATAATCAACCTTGATTTCTCCTCTTTTTCTTTTTCTTTCTCTTTTTGCACTTCTTTTTCAAATAAGTATTTGCTAAGGCACTAGCAAAAGTAAAGTATAGGGGGGTGATGAATCCCCATTCATCACTCTTTATTCTTTTATTTTAGCTAGAAACCTTGGCAAAATACCTTACAACAATTTGTCAAGATACATGCATCATATAAATACCTATGATTAGCATGTTTTTGCATAAAAATAAAGGAATAAAGAAAAAAAGAAAAAGAGGGAAATATTTAAAATAAATATTGAGTGACCCAAATCCAAGGGAGGGCCCAGCATGGGCCTGACTGTAAAATAAAATAAGTAGAGAGAGATAGGGTAACTCAACATGGTGTAAATACCCCTCTTGATGTAAATATTTTATTTTCTAAAACTAAAAATATTTATGTGCTCCCTTTATTTTGTATATATTTCCAAAAATAAAATAAAAATGGGAAAAATAAAAGAAAAATAAAAATAAATAATTTCTCTCTCCTCAGTGTACATATACCATGTATATATAAATAAAAGATGTATTTATTTTAACTTTTTAAATAATGAATAAAAATAAAATAAAAATTATTTTGAATCCCATATTTATGTTGAAAATAAATAAAATATAAAATAGGGATATTATACCAAAATAAATATTAAAAATAAAAATAAAAAATACATATGTAAATATACATGTATATAATAATAATATAATGTAAATACCTAATTTATTTTTCAAAAAAATAAATAAAAATCACAAAAAAACAATGAAAATAAATAAACATTTTTCATGTTGAAAATATTTTCAAATAAAATAGTTTCCTATTTTAAAATGATTTTACAAATAATCAATAAAAGAAATTACCTGATTGGTCCACGGGGGATTGTTGACCCCCGGTCAACTCTCCCCGCAGGACCACCACCTAGGCGGATCTGTTGTCCGACCTGACTTTTCCCAATTACCCTGGACCGATCCGACCGTCTTTCACCTAAACCCCGGGCTCCATTTGCAGATCTTACATCCGAGATTCACGCCCGGGGATTCTCCTAGGGATTCGTGCACCATTTTGCCCTGCCCAACTCCACCTTTGTCGGGTCTCCACCAGTATATAGCATCATCTTCTTCCTCCATTAGTTGCACCTTTGGCCACCGTTTCAGACACCTGTGACCTCCACCTTCTTGCATTGAGTGACAGCAATCGATAGGAGGTGTTGCAGCGAGGAGTGAAGCGCCCTAGCCCCAGGTCTGGTGGTCTTCACCGTCGTGCTCCGCCGCAAGGAGAGCCTGAGCCTCAGGACCGTCAATCCATCGAGGCGACGATCCCCAGAGGTCCCTGACGTCCAGCACAGACAACCTCGACCATCAAGTAGCCCTTTTAGCTTCTATCCGCGCTTGAATTCAGATTCTTAGGGTTAGCGCCGGCGACAGTCGCCGGCCATTTCCCGATCATCCATTTGTGTATCCTTCCATCCGACAGCCGATTCACATCCACGAGACCTCTTTCCATCTTTTTCACACATTCGTCCACCCTGGTTCGCCCCGGAACTGGGAGTTCGGTTCTCCTCTGCCGTCGCTCACCGGAGGACCACGCTACGACCCATTCGACCACCCACTTCGCCTACTAACGGGTCGAGGCAGTTTGCCCTCGACCCTTCTTTCTTCCTGTGCAGGTTAGACCACCCCAGAACTCATCTGGAAGTTCGGATTTCAGAGCACAGGTGCTCCAGGTGCTTCTCGTCGCCGGAGCTCTCCAGACGCTCCTGACCCCTTCTGAGCATGCCATAAGCTGCGGACGACGTCAGCCATTATTTCCCCTCTTAGAGCAATACCGGAGGAGGTCTTCAGCATGCGTATTGGGCCGGCGAACTTCACCAACGAGGAGTTTTTCCAGGAGCCTCCGTCACCGTAGATCGAGCACCCTCGCTAGATAAGATCGTAGCCATCCGTTCGTGAGAGCTGGCAGCTGTTGGATCGAACCCAGGACTTCATCTGGGGCATCGATCAAGACGAAGGGGTATCCACTACTCTCTACCATCCGATCACACGTGGACACTCCTCGTCCGTCAGATCTTTATTAGTGGGTAATTTGCACTTAGGCCCTCCTTAGTTTTTATTTCAGTTTAGTCCTGTAAATATTTTATCAAGTTGTTTTAATTAGGGATAAATTGCATATAGGACCTCGTGCTTGTGTTATTTGCTAATCAGTCCCTGTGTATATGGAACACGTGCATCGACACGTGATTTGAGGGTTATTTACATATTTTTCCTTGAACTTCTCAACTGTTATTGAATACATCTTTATAAATAGGAATTACACGTTAGTCCCTCTGAGTGTGAATCACGTGGTTGCCTCATACTTTTCTGGGCTTTTTGCAACTTTAGTCCCAGGATTTTTATATGTGTTAGCTATTTGGCCTTGGAACTATGTTCTCTTGCATTTAGGTCTTTGTATGCTTTGTGTCTTGCATTGATTGAATTAAATATCAAATAAACTCCAAATCAAGTGAAATTTGGACATGTGGCTCCTGCTACTGTGTAGAAATTCACTATTTTTTTGGAACATTTTTCTTGCTTTTTACTATTTCAAATATTTAAAAACCTTCATTTTTGCTACTGTCTGGAATAGAAAATCAACAAAAAATATAAAAACTTCTCCAAAAATTCTAAAAAAAATAGGGATTGCTTGTTGTGTTGTTTTTAAATTTTTATCCGATTTTTGTATCATTTGGATATATAAAACCCCTAAAAATCATAAAACCCTAAAAATCTTATAAAATTTCTTAACAATTCTATAAAATTCAAAAAAATACAAACTCTTTTTCTGTACCTTAATTTTTGTAACTAGTTTTTATAAAAATTTTCTCAAATTTTTATAGGCTAACTATATATTTTTAATTAGCTTTTCGAGTCTGGCTGCACATTGATCCACTGTTTTCCTCTATCTTGATTTTTATAAAATCAACTAAAAAATTAGAAAATTCTGAAAAATTCACCAAAAACACTTAAAAATATAAAAAAACACAAAAATAATTTTATTTGAATTTCTGGGTATTTTTGAGTTTTTAATAAATTGTTGAAGTTGCCTTCTTATCCTTTTTCTTATATTTCTCTTATAATGTAAAAACACAAAAAAATTAAAAATACATAAAATCCACCAAAAAATATTTTATTCATTTTATTCATTTTAACTACTTCGTAGGCCGATCCGGCCAATCCGTGCTCCTTGAGTTCGATCTTGGTCGCTATACCAGGTTAAATAAATAGCGAAGACCACTATTCGGATTTTAACGTTTTATCTTTGATTTGGTGGTATCTTTTTCTTGTTGAGTCCGATCTGCGAGATCCGGGTCGCAATGACCCCTGATTGATATTATCCCTACTCGGGCTTCATGGGATTTTCAGCTCATCATGAGCGCATGAACAAGACTCTTCTAGAACGTGAGAGAAGCATGAGGTTACATGCAGGTCTACCCAAGCGACATTGGGTTGATGCAGTGAATACAGCTACATACTTAATCAATCGAAGTCTGTCTGTTGCTTTAGATGAGGATATTCTAGAAGAAACATGGACAGAAAAGGAGGTAACACTTTCTCATTTACGTATCTTTGGATGCATAGCTTATGTTCACATTGAGCAGGAAGACAAAGGAAAGCTTGATCCCAAAGTAAGGAAGTGTACCTTTGTCGGCTATGCTACAGATAACTATGGATATATATTGTGGGATTTGGAGAACAAGAAGATAATTAGAAGCATTGATGTCACATTCAATGAGTTTTCCTTATATAAGGATGAATTGATAAAAAGAAAGACAACTAAAGAACTAGACTTTGTGGAGTTTGATGAAACTCCTGAATAAATCGCATCACAGCTAAGTGATGAGAATATTCAATCCACCCACAGAATAATCTGCAAACTCCGGTGCTACGGAAATCTTCTAGAATCAGCAAATCCACTATAAGGTATTCACCTTCCTTGAATTATTTATTGCTAACTGATAATGGTGAGCCCGAATGCTTTGATGAAGCTATACAAGGTAAGGCAAGGAATCAGTGAGAGTTAGCCATGAATAAGGAGATAAACTCTCTCTCAAGAAATAAAATGTGGGATTTAGTCCCACTACTAAAGGGAAAGAAGGCTCTGCACAACAAGTGGGTGTATAGGGTGAAGGAGGAAGCTGATGATTCCATTAGATACAAGGCTCTGCTAGTGGCAAAGGGCTTTTATCAAAAAGCAGTGGTCGATTTCACAGAGATCTTTGCACCTGTTGTAAATGTCTCAACCATAAGAGTAGTATTGAGCAATGTTGCAGGTGAGAACCTACATTTGGAGCAGTTGGATGTTAAGACAACATTTCTCCTTGGAGATCTTAAGGAGGACATCTACATGCAACAACCATAGGGCTATGTAACTACTGGAAATGAAGATATGGTATGCAAGCTCAGAAACAGCCTTTATGGCTTGAAGTAGGCACCAAGACAATGATACAAAAGGTTTGATGATTTCACGACAAATACAGGGTTCTGCAAATGTCATGCTGACCATTGTTGCTACTTCAAGAAGCTTGGCATGTCTTACATCATTTTATTGTTGTACTTAGATGACATGCTTGCTGCAGGTTCATGCAAGAAAGAATAGAAAATATGAAGGCAATCTTGTCCAAGGAGTTTGAAATGAAGGATCTAGGTCCTACAAAGAAAATTCTTGAAATGCAAATTAGCAGAGACATGAAGATGAAATTGTCTCAATCAGATTACATCAAGAAGGTACTAGAGAGATTTAATATGAAAAATGCAAAATCTACTCTAACACCTTTAAGGAGCCACTTCAAACTTTTAAAAGAGAAAGAACCCGCTACGAAGGAGGAGCATGAGTACATGTCAAAAGTACCCTACCAATCTGTTGTTGGTAGTTTGATGTATGCAATGCTTTGCACAAGACCAAACATCTCCCATGCAGTGGGAGTTGTTAGCATATTCATGGCAAATCCTGGCAAGGAACATTGGAAAACTGTGAAGTAGCATTTCCATTATCTGAGAGGTACCTCTAACGTGGCATTGTGTTATGGAAACACTGACATTTCCATTTGAGGTTTTGTAGAGTCAACATTTGCAGGAGATATCGATGGCGGGAGAAGCACAATTGGGTATGTCTTTACCCTGGGGAGTGGAGTCATTAGCTGGATCTCTAGGCTCTAGAAGATAGTGACCATCTCGACCACAGAAGCAGAATATGTGGCGGCAACAGAAACTTGCAAGGAAATGATATGGTTGAAAGGTATGATGAAAGAACTAAATAAGGAATGTGAAGATTGCCAATTATCCAGCGACAGTCAAAGTGCAATTTATCTTGCAAAGAATTCCGTCCTTCACTCGAGGACTAAGCACATTGATGTAAAGTATCACTTCATTCGGACGCAGCTAGAAGATGGATAATTTAAGTTGAAGAAGATCCACACATTAGAAAATCATGTTGATATGTTCAGAAAGTCTCTAACGGTGGAGAAGGTGAAGACATGTTCAGCTTCTATTGGTCGTCAAGCATAGAAGACATGGGAAAGCTCATACCAGGACTATTGAAGATGTGGTGTGTACCACAAATCAGTCTTCAAGTGGGAGATTGTTGAGATTTATCATGTGAAGACTGATTTGTTGAATACAAGTGGAGAGCATTACTGATGTGGTTGATCTCCCTCTTGTCTTCTAATTGGCTGAGAGATCTTGTACTGGATTGCTGAGGTGTCTGATCTGCCTCCTGCATTCTGATTGGTTGAGAGGTGTTGGGTTGGATTGCTGAGATGCTTAATCCACATCCTGCATCCTAATTGACTGAGAGCTGATGGTAGAGATTGTTGAATGCTTGGTATTCTTTCGTTATAGTATAAAAGGAACACTGTGGCACAACATATTGTATCCCAATATCTTCACGTAATAGTAAGGAGAGTCTGGTATGAGCAAGTGAAGTAGACACATTGCTGAACCACTATAAATCCTTGTCTTGTGCGATTGTATGTGCTTTCTTCTTCGATCGTGGTTCTAATCTTGTGGTGCTTGTTCGGATCCATCCCCAACAGAAGCCCCTTGGGTGACCATAAAATAGGACTTCTCCCATGACAGAATCAGGTTAATCTCGATACATTGATTTATGACATAATCCATGAAATCAAGGGTTTCCTCAAACAATTCTTCAAAAGTCAACAATTTTTTCAAAACAAATCCATATAAATAATCCATAAAAACCCCCCACTATATTGTCAAAAATTACCAACATACATCTCTAATGGTTAGTTAGTGCATTTCATAATTCGAATGACTTTCTTCAAAAGGCAAATGTATCGAAGGGGCATGCAAACATTGCATTTTTCCTAGTCCTTTAAGGCTATGGCAACCAAATATAATTGAAGTATCCATCAAGAAAATAAAAAACCCTTTCTCAACGAACTTATCAAGGATTTGATCTACGAGCGGTAGGGGAAAAAGATCTTTTCTATTATTTTTATTTAACTTTTGGTAAATCAATACATACTTGCCCAGATGTTCGAATTTGTGTTGATATTTCTTCTCCTTTCTCATTCATCACATAGTAATCCAACTTTCTTTGGGAAAACTTGTAAGAGACTCACTCACTTACTATTAGAGTTATGATAAATGACTCCCATGCCAGAGCACTTGTAAGTTTCTTTTTAACTAGTTCTTGTATTTTAGGGTTCAATTTCCTTTACATTTTACAAACAATTTTTGCATTTTCTTACAAATAAATGTGGTGGGTGCAGTACGTAGGGATAATTACTTTAAGATATGTGATAGTCCATCTAACGACTTGCGTATTTATTGTCATCACTTCTGTTGGTTTAACTCCTTGGACATGCATTAAGTGTGCCCTGAAAATGATAGAAAGAGTTTGTGCCACATCGAACAAGACCCCCCTCCCTAAGAGCAATTTCCTCCCGACCTTTAAAAAAATGATGTTTGGGGCTAAAACCCTCATTTTTTCCACCTCCACAATAGAATATACATCTTCTACGCCAAATATCAAATAGCACATCTTTTACTAACAAAAGGTGGGCCATTTCACATGAAACAAGGCACCCTTTTGTGTGTCCAAGGGGTTTGTTTGCTTATTGGAATGGGTTGACTTAGAGTAACTTAATGTGAATAATAGTTGTTTAAATGATAAGGAGAATTAGATAGGGTTGTAATACAAAATGTAATATGATGTCACATTGATTTGTGATGAAATTCCAACCCATAAATGCAAGGGACAAATCGGATTATTGATGAATACCCGTTCATCACTCTTTATTCTTATATTTTAGCAACAAAAACCTTTGCAAATGCATGTATATTCATGTAAATACAAACAATTACCAAAAGCATGCATTATATAAAGTTAAATAATTAGCATGTTTTTGTGCAAAAATAAAAGAATAAAGAGTAAAAAGAAAAAGAGGGAAATATTTAGAATAAATATTGAGCGACCTAATCCCAAGGGAGGGCTCAGCATGGGCCTGACCGCATAAAAGCCAAAGTAGAGGGAGATAGGGGCTCATGACTGTAAATATATTTGTGAATATAATAAAAATATTTTCCTCCAAAAAGAGAATAAAATGGGGTTGTATATATATTTATAAATAAAAAAATCAAAATAAAAATAGAAAACTAAAAAAAGAAAACAAAAACCTTCACCTTGTGCATATTCATCATGTACATAGCCACTCCTATATTTATTCTACCTTATAAATAAATAAAATTAAATTCCATAAAATTTGTAAATACTCTATATTTTATGATGTAAATAAATAAATTAAAAACCATTAAAACAAAAACAAAATAAAAATAACAAAATTAAAAACCCAAAAATATCTTGTAAATACACCATGTAAATACATATACATATATATTTATTTCACCCTTGTATATAAATAATAAAAATAAAATAAAATACCCTTTTATTCCTAATTTTATACTATAAATAAATAAAATATAAAATGGGAATAAAAATGCACAAAAATAACAAATTAAAAATCAAAAAATTAAAAAAAACCTATATTATATATACCTATGTATAGTACTATATTGTAAATACCCTATTTTTACTTTGAAAAATTAATTAAAAATCACCAAAAAATAGAAAAAAAATAAAATAAATATTTTTCATGTTTTAAGCTTTTATTAATTTAGGCATTTACTATTTTAAAATAAATAAACAAATAAAATAAACTTGGAGGATTCTGATTGGTCCACGGGGGTTTGTTGACCCCGGTCAACTTCCCCCGCGGACCCTCTTCCCCTCGGATCTGGGTGAATGACCCGGCTTCTCCATTTATTTCCCACCTAACCCGACAACCAAACACCTTAACCCCGGGCTCCGATTGATCCTTGAACATCCTTGACCCACGCCCGGGATGGGTCTTAGGGATCCGAGTCGCGAGTGACTCGCCCGACCTACTTCTTCTCGGACCCCTGATCATATAAAACCTCATCTCCGGTGACATTGTTCTTCATCTTTGGATCTCCCCCTCGTCGCCTGTGACCTCCTCCGGAGTTCCTGAGTGACAGCCGCGTTCTTCGGAGTAGCAGCGAGGCCCGGGAAGCCGGGAGCCACTGATCCGGCTTCTTTTGCCGCCGTGCGCCGCCGCAAGCGCGCTCAGCCTCGGGGAGATGACGCCCCCTTGTAGGAAATGACCCAGGAGCTCCCCGAGTTCCAGCCCAGTCGAAGCATTCGCCAGGTAACCTTCTTAGCCCGTAGATTAGCCTAGATTAAGATTTTTCAGTTGCTGGTAGTGTAGCTCCGCTGCCTCCGCCCTTCGTCTCCGGTCACCCATTCACCCATCCGACACCTCCACCACATCCACCAGACTCCTCTCCACCTTCTCCGACCTTCCATTCCCCCTGGCTCGCCCCGGAGCAGGGACATAGGGTCTTCCCTTCCGCCGCTCGCCGGAGGACCATCATTTTGACGCATCTTCCATCCATTTCCCGCTTTGACGGGTCGAGGCAGTTTGCCCTCGACCCCGTGTTTTGCTTGTGCAGGTCAGATCGTCTTAAGGACCTCATCTGGAGGTCCAAGGTTCGAGCACAGCAGCTCCAGGTCATCCGCTTCGCCGGAGCTCTGATAAGCGCTCCCGCACCCTTAGTTAATTCGAGCAAATTAATTGGCCAAATTAAGTTGAAGTCGTTCGTTGCAGTCGGATACGAGAGGGCTAATCAAAAACCACTTTAATTAGATTCGAGTTAATTTCAAGCGGCAGATTTTTTTACTTGGTGAAGTACAAGGTCGAACACAAGGAGGCAGCTATCTCCTTAGGGTCAAATTTTAGCAAAATCCAATGTTCGATTTTCAGAGGAAATATTTTTGGTCTTTTTCGGTTTTTTATGCAATACACATGCAAAATCAGGCCAAATTAAATGTTAATTCAGAAATATGGTCAAATTAATTCCAAAAATTATCAAACTTGGCCAGATGATGAAATGGGATGAAATTAAGCTACCCTAATTTTTTTGGAATTTTCTGATGCACGAATAATAAAAAATGCAGATTTTAGTGAAAACGATCAAACCAATTTTAATAATTAACAAACGATGATATTTTTATGAAATAAAATTAATCCAAATAGGTCTAATTATGAGCTATCCAAATCAACTTGAATTTCGTAAAAACACTTCACGGTTCATTAATTAAAAATCGATTAATGTTTCTACTAAATGATTTTTCTAAGACAAACTATGAGCAAATGGTGTGATTTTTGGATATGTTGTAGCATAGACTTAGATCTACCAATGTGATTTTTCCGAGATTTTTCGATAAGCAGACAATGAGAAATAAATTAATCAATCAACATGGATAAAATATTGCAATTTTCACCAAGTTAATTTCCATAAATATTCTGCAAATCACAAAAATACAAATAAATGCTATGATGGTAGAACAAAGAAGTATACTACACAATGCAACTTTCGGAATTAAAAATTGATGACAAAATGACAACAAAATAAACGTGCAAATGCAAGGGCGTGAATGCAATACAGGAAAAAAATATGAACTGAAATGGTGAACAGGGACTTACATGCAATTTCCAGAAACCTGAAATTTTTTTAAAACTTGCAAAGGGGTGCAAGTGTCCCCTTGCAAATTCCCACTTGTTTAATGTGCGATACTTCTCCCCCTGTTTTTGCATGCAAAACAGAGGATGGAGATGGAGGAGGACCTTCTTCACGCGCACATGGAGGGGGCGGTCTGGGGTCCTTCTTGAGCGGTCACGGCGCACGGGGCGGCGCGAGGAGGTGGCGGCGGCGGCCACCCACGCGGAGGGAGACACGTGTGTCCAGGTGACGTGGAGGCAGGCAGGCACCCGCGCTCGATCGCGCGAGGCACTGGAGCTGGCAACCCGCACGGCCACGAGGGGGGCGGCTGTAGTGGCCACGTGGGGAGGCGGAGGCCGCAGGTGCGTGCGGCGGCTGGTGGCCAGAGGACGGAGGGCTCGTGCACGCCGCATGGCCGAGGGGCGTGGGCCGAGGGGCGTGAGGAGCACAGCGGGGCGGAGGGCAGCAGGGCGCTTCTTCAAACCGTGCGCGTAGCTGGTGAAGCGAGTGGCGCGTGGAGGACGGCTGCAAGGGGCGGCCGCACTTGGACAGCTGGGCCGCGGGGTCGCGGTGGAGGCGAGCAAGGCGCAGCCAGGGGCACTGCAGGCACGACCGAGGCAGCGACGTCGAGGGGACTA